>PVKS010019143.1:0-38830 GCA_004027875.1 Aplodontia rufa
TTTCTAGGGTGGTAGTGCTGTCTCTCTCATTCCTAATGTTCTGGTACACTGTTCTTGAGAGTCCTGTGTACTTGTGACTTTCTAATGTGGTAGTGCTGTCTCTCTCATTCCTAATGTTCTGGTACACTGTTCTTGAGAGTCCTGTGTACTTGTGACTTTCTAGGGTGGTAGTGCTGTCTCTATCATTCCTAATGTTCTGGTACACTGTTCCTGAGAGTCCTGTGTACTTGTGACTTTCTAGGGTGGTAGTGCTGTCTCTCTCATTCCTAAGCTGTTGGTAACTCTTCTGGTACACTGTTCTGACAGTCCTGTGTGCTTGTGACTTTCTAGGGTGGTAGTGCTGTCTCTCTTGTTCCTAGCGTCTGGCACACTGTTCGTGACAGTCCTGTGTGCTTGTGACTTTCTAGGGTGGTAGTGCTGTCTCTCTTGTTCCTAAGCTGTTGGTAACTCTTCTGGCACACTGTTCGTGACAGTCCTGTGTGCTTGTGACTTTCTAGGGTGCTGGTGCTCTCTCGTTCCTAGCATCTGGCGTGTACCTTGCCACATGCTTTTTCCAGCTGCGTCAATTTTCTTGCTCTTTTTAAAGAAACAAGTTTTGGTTAAAGTCTTGATTTTTTTCCTGTAGTTTTTCTCTTTTCTATTTCAGCGATTTCCATTTTAGTGTTTATAATTTCCTTCTGCCTACTTTGCCCCCCCCCAATTTCTTATAATAGAATTTTAGGCTATTGATTTGAGATCTTTTTTCCTTTCCAATTTAGGCACCGAAAGCTATATTTCTTTCCAGACACTGGGTTAGTTGTATCCTATAATTTTGATATGCTTTTTAATGGTTTTAATTTAGTTCAAAATATTCTAATTCCTTTATGATTTCTTTTTCGACCCATGAGTTATTTGAACTGTTCAGTTTAATTTCTAGACATTTGGGGATTTCCCAAATTTCATTCTGTTGTTTATTTCTAGTTAATTTCCTTATTGTGTAGTTAAACTATGGAGCAGCCTAGGAGTCCATCGACAGAAGAATGGATAAAGAAAATGTGGTGTATATATACACAATGAAGTTTTACTCAGCCGTAAAGAAAAATGAAATTATGTCATTTGCAGGAAAGTGGATGGAACTGGAGACCGTAATGTTAAGTGAATAAGTCAAACTCTGGTGGTTGAGGGATGTTAAATTTTCTCAGATGGTAGCTAGTGAGGTTTGAGAAAGGAAAAGAAAGGTAGGGGCATATCTGGTGGTATTCAAAGGGGACTCAACATAGGAAAAGGGACCAAGGGATGGAGGGGGAAAGTGCTGGGGAGCGAGTTATATTGTTATGTTTGTGTGTGTGTGTGTGTGTGTGTGTGTGTGTGTGTATGTGTGTGAGAGAGAGAGAGAATATGTGGCAACAAATCCCATCATTTCATACAACTACGATGCACCAATAAATGTGAAAAACATTTCCTTACTGTGGGAGAACAAACTTCATATGACATTTCTCATTTTAAGTTTATTGGGGGTACGTATGTAACATCAAACACCATCGTTCGTGTTGGTGAATATGCGTTTAGCTGTTGCTGGGTAGAAAATGATGTAAATGCCAATTAGGTCAACTTGTTTGAATAGTGTTCAAGCTCTCTTATTTCTGTGCTAATTTTCTGTCAAGCAGTTCTATCAGTTATTGTCCAAATGTTTATTTTTTCACAGAAATTTTGTTTCATGTTTTCTGTGCTCTAGTGTTTACATTCATATATAATTGTGCTATCTTTTTGGTGAATTGACTTTTTTATTTTTATTTTTTAAAGAGAGGAGGCCAGAGAGACAGAAAGAAAGGAGAGAATCAACTTTATTTATTCATCTGGCCTTTTGTTTCTCTGACACTTCGTTGTTTATGTGGTGCTGGGGCTCGATTCTGGTCCTTGCGCATGCCAGGCGAGCACTCCAACCACTGAGCCCCCACTCTAGCCTCCCTTTTTATTTTTTATTTTGAGACAGGGTTTCCACTAAGTTGCTGAGGCTGTCTTTTAACTTGAAATCCTCCTGCCTCAGCCTCCCCAGTTGCTGGGATTATAGGCATGTGCCACCACACTCTGCTGGGATATATTTTTTGTCTTTTTGCTTTCAACCTATTTTTTTTTTTAAAGACATAGAGAAATAATCAGTTTTATTCAGTTTGTTAAGCGACTTTTGTTCCTCGGATACTTCCTTGTGTATACGGTGCTAGGGTTCTAACCTGCGTCCCTGCGTATGCCAGGCAGTAACCACTGAGTCACGTTTCCAGCCCATGCTTTCAACCTACTTACTGATTCATCTGATTTGTCTTATAGACAGTGTGTAGTGAAATGCTTTTTATTTTGGAATGCCGTCCCTGCCTTTTCTCTGATACTTGGTTATGTGGGTGGTGCTAGGGATTGGTTCCGGGTCCTTGCCCATGCCAGGCAAGCGCGCCAGCCACTGGGCCATTGCACTTGTGTGTTCTCTGCTGCATCTTTTATGGTTAATAGGTATTTTCCACTGTAATTTTTTTCCTTTGTTAGTTTTTTAAACTATAGTATTTGAATTATTTCTTGGATTACCATGGGTCAATTTATTACAGTCTACTTCAGATTAAGAATAATTTAATTGTATCATGTAGAAACTTTGCTCCAGTATAGCCTCGTTTCTTTTCCCAGTGTGAGAGTATTATCACACATGTTATATTTTTATGTGTTATAAACCCAACGATGCAGGTTTTTTTTTTTTTTGAGGGTGGGATTTGGATTCAGGTCTCCTTATGCTGCTGAGGTAGGTCTCAAACTCCTGGGCTCTGGTGATTCTCCCAAGTGCTGAAGAGGGCAGGGCACCTCTGCATGCCTGGTAATACAGTTTTAGAGTTTTTCTCTTTTTGCATTTGAGTGCCTTTTAAAATAATCTTTGTGTTTACATGTATGTATGTTTTTGTAATAATTACCTATTTCTTGGTGTAGGTTTATCTATATTTTATGGATGCTTTTATACTTGTCTCTATTTCTTTGTGTCGTGAATTTGAGTTATAGGCTTTTTTCTTTGGGTCTGAAGGAAGGGTTGGTTTCTTATGGGCAGCCCTTGTTATTTGGAGGTGGTTGTTGTGTTTGAGGAAGGTGTTGCTAGTGGGATTCTTGGTTACAGGATTGTCATCCTCTGCTTTCTGGTTCCACTGTGACAAGTTGTTTTGTTCTTTCTGCTTTCCAGATTGTCGGGTTTTGGCTTTCAGAAGTTTTACTGTGTCTAGGTGTGGATCTGTCTGTTTGTCCTACTTTGGCTTAGTTGACTCTCTTTTAAAAACCATTTTACAGTGCACACAGTAAGTGTGCATGCTTGTGGGGCACATCAGTATGCGTATTCACGGAGCTGTGGAGTGCGTGTTCTGCCTGGTCGGGTCAGGGTACTTAGCATGTGCAACGCCTCAGACTTTGATCATTCTTTGTGGTGACACCTTTCTGTGAAATCCCCTCTGCTGGTTATTTTGAAATGTACATGCCATTATTGTTAACTGTGGTCACTCTGCTGTGTAATGGAACATCAGAATGTATTCCTCCTCTCCCTACACCTATCTCAGTCTCCGGTAACTGTTCTGTTCTCTAACATTGAATTTCTTGAATCTATAAAATATTTCCCAACAATTTGGTAATATTTAACCATTTTTTCAAATATTTTTTTCCATTTTTTTCTCCTCCTCTGGGACTCATTACGTGTTTTTTGGCATGCTTGATGATATCCAATAAGTCTCTGAGGCTTTCTCTTTTTATTTTGCTTTTCTGTTCTTTAGAATTAGTCATTTCTGTTGATACATCTTCATATTTCTTGACTTCTACATCTCAGCTCTGCTGTGGGCACTGCTAGTGAGTTTTTTATTTCAGTTTTTTACTTTTCAACTTCATAATTTTTGTTTGCTTTTTACGATTTAAGTATTTTTAATATGATTGTCTACTTTTTGCTTGGCGGCTGTCCTATTCTCTTAGTCGTTTAAACATGGTTTTCTTGCTGGGAGAGGAATTTGTTTCTGCAATCACTGATTGAACCCATGGAGGTTCTTCGGCATTTAAATTTTTTCTTCCTCTCTCTCTCTCACTCTCACTCTCTCTCACTCTCTCACTCTCACTTTCTCTCTCTCACTCACTCTCTCACTCTCTCTCTCTCTCACTCTCTCACTCTCTCTATTTTTTAAGAGACAGAGAATCCGTGAGAGATAGAGGAATCAGTTTTATTTAGTTTTTCATGTGGCTTTTGTTGCTCCGACACTTTCTTGTGAATGTGGTGTTGGAGTTTGAACCCGCGTCCTTGCGCGTGCCAGGCAAGTGGTGCAACTGCTGAGCCAACGCTCCAGCCCCAGTCTTGTGGATTCTTGCAAACATTCTACCACTGAGCTACATGCCCAGCCCCAAACTGGATTTCAGGTAAAGGGTTTTATCAGTACTATTCATTAAATTCTAAAATGATGCTTGTTTTCTTTCTAAATCCCATTTGTTCTTATCTGCATTTCATAATGCATAGGAAAATATATTGCTTATCAATGCTAAATTTCACTTGATAGTTTTATTTAAATATAATTAACAATTTGCTTATAATTATTCATGTTTATTGACATGTAGGAACATTGTCCATTTATAAGATCAGTTCTGAAATCTCAAGTTAGTCTCTGAACTGACCATATACATTTTACTACATAATTGTCACAGATTTTATGCCAATTTTTTTTTTTTTGCAAAAAACTGGGGTTCAACCATTGTGTGAAGCTTTAAAAAAATTGCCTCAGTATTACTTAAAAGTCATATATTATTAAACTGTCTTTGGTGCAAGATCAAGATGCATGGAATACCCTTGAACATACATTGAAATTGTGCAAATCAACCCCCATTATTTCTTTTTTCTTTTTTGTACTTGGGATTGAACCTGGGGCACTTAGCCACATCCCCAGCCCTTTTTACTTTTTATATTGAGACAGCATCTCTCTATGTTACTTAGGGCCTTGCTAAATTGTTGAGGTTGGCTTTGAACTTGCAATTCTCCTGCCTCAGTCCCCTGAGCCTCTGGGATTACAGGTATGTGCCTCCACTCCTGGCTACCCACATCATTTCCTTGTGGCAGTTTAGGGGACATTTTTCTGATCTGGAAAAAAAAGTTAACACATGAGTTGTTAGTGATCTGTGCGTTATAGTTGAAATATTACTCTTGAGAAAAGTTACAATAGTGATGAGGGAGTATGGACTTCAGAAAGTTTAATTTTCTGCGTCTGAAGATTCTGCACCGCTGGGTTGGTTTCATTATCTTTTGTGTGGTGCTCAGCACCACTTCTGTCAGATGTGCTTTGCGTTAGAACTGCAGTGCTCTCAACAAACCTTGCAAGTGGGCTTTTGCAAATACATGGACCATGCACACACACACACACACAGAATTGCAGGCTCCCAGCACGCGGGAAGACAAATGTTCATCCATATGCCCCTGGTAAACACTGGGCTGCTGTTTACCTTTTAAGTGGTGTGATAAACAGAATTACACCATGCAGCCATCCTGCAGGGAAAGGTGATTAACCAATTTTTGGACTGAAAAAAACGCGGCATGTTGATTATGCGGTGGCGGCGATTATGTGGTGAAATACAGTAGTGCGATGTTTACTTGTTAGTCCGTATTTCCTGCTGTTTAGCCAGTTCTCTCGTGGTGGGTGCTCATGGATAGGGGAAGAAGCACATCAAAAGGCAGAAGTTTAAGTGAGCAACATAAAGTGCTAGAGTTGGTACAAAATATCAAAATCTTTGTATCAGCCTGCAGACTTAATACTCTACTAGTCTAGTGTAGTGTCCATTAGTTTTATGTCCTTGGATGATTGCAGTAAACACGGTAAATGCTCTTCTTGTTCTCATGGAACTTATGTTCTACAAGGAGAGACAGACTTTAAACATCTAAACAAATAATTTTAGAGAATGGTAAATATAATGAAGAAATAAGATAGGGTGTTTTGATGTCAAATGGAGAATGGGGTTGCTTGGGGAGGGCAGCGTTGAAGGAAGCGTCTTTCTGAAGTGGTGTTTGATGGGAGTTCTGTCATTCTGTTGACGGTCTGGAAGAACTGCAAAGACAAAAACGGTAGGCTTGGTGTGTAGTATGAGCAGATCCAGTGTGGCTGGAGTTCTGAAGCCGGTGGAGGAGAGACAGGTGCGTGAATAAGAGATGGGCTGGGTACCTTCATGATAATCTTTTATTTGTTAAAAAACCATTTTTTTCCCTGTAAATGTGGTGGAAACCCACAGGAGAAATATTGCAGTGGCTTTCATGGTTGACCAATTAATTTACAGCTCAATATGTAATTTTTTTTGAGTGTGAGAAAATACTATGTGTAGGATTTTTTTTTTATAAATGATTTTTAAGCTTTATAAAGAATGTCAGGGGGGGCTGGAGTGGTGGCTCAGCGGTTTCAGCTCTTGCCTGGCAAGCACGAGGACCCGGGTTCAAACCCCAGCACCACGTACACAACTAAGTGTTGGAGCAACTAAGGCCGTGTGAAAAACTCAATAAAGTTGTTTCTCTCTTTCTCTGTCTCTCTCACTGTCCCTCTCTCTTTAAAAAAAAAAAAAAAAAGAACGTCAGGGAAAATCACTTTCTTCCTTGAAATTTAACTATCAAAAATACCAGTATCTATAGAAGCTTGTAGTGTAGTTTTAGCAATGGCAAGGATTCTTATGACAACTTAAACAGATCCCTCTAAAATCAAGGACAGCTTCCTCATTCTGAGAATTAAGGCTCCAAATTGTTTTAACTTATAAACTTCCTGATAACTTCTTTTTCTGCACTTCCTCCTACTGAGAGTAAAGGCTGCCTGAGGACACACAGCCTAACTAAATCTACATATGCATAATTCCTGCCTTTGGTCCCACCTGGCCGCCTCTCACAAAACCTTTTCTGGCCCTTCAGTTTTCTGAGGATGGAAATTTGAAGCAGATTTTCTTCTGTCTTCCTTCAAAGCTACCTTTGAGTAAACCCTGTTTTGCCACCAATTTAACTCTGAATATTTGTGGAACAGGATATCTCTTCCCCCTTTGGTGTAATAGTTCCAAGTGGTAACAGCTATGTTAATATCATAAAATTATACTTCCAAGTGTTTATAATTATGGGTGACTGATTTTCCAAATACTTTGGTAATATTATTTTCCTTTTACTATATTAAAAACAATGAAGTTGCCAGCCATGATTACAGGTGAACACCTGTAATCTCAGTGACTGGGGAGTATGAGTCAGGAGGCTCACAGTTGGAGGCCAGCCTCAGTTTAACAAGACTTTGTCTCAAAATAAAAAGGGGTAGTGATGTAGCTGGATGATGAGAGTTTTCTCTGGTATGTGTGGAACTCTGGGTTAATAAGATACCCAGTGCTGCAAAAAACAAACACAAAACTCCCAAACAAACCCAACGAAGTTATTATTTCTGTGTGATATAACTAGTAGTAATATAAAATAATTTCTTGTTTTACTTCATATTAGACTGTGGAAGAGGGCTGGGATATATGTAGCTCAGTGGTCAAATGTTTGCCTCACATTTGCAGAGTTATAAAAAAGCTTTATGTGAATAAAATTTTCTAAGATAAATTACCTTTTCAGAGTATTATTATTATTATTATTATTATTTTTAAAGAGAGGGACAGAGAGAAGAAAGAGAGAAAGAATCAATTTTAGTTTTTCATCTGATTTTTGTTGCCCCGGCACTTAGTTGTGTCTGTGGTGCTAGGGTTCGAATCTGGGTCCTTGTCATGCCAGACAAGTGCTGCAACTGCTGAGCCACTGCTTCAGCCCTCTTTAAACTTTTTTATTGACGAACAGTAGTAACCTCCAGTATTTATCGTTATGTCTCATGTGTGTGTATATACATAGGTTCAGTTTACCTTTGCATAAGAAAGCCAGTTTTTTTTTTTTTTTTTTAAAGAGAGAGGGGGACAATGAGAAAAAGAATGAATTTTATTCAGTTTTTCACGTGGCTTTCCTTGCCCTGTCACTTCGTCATGTATGTGGTGCTGGGTTCGAACCTGCGTCCTCGCATGCCAGGCAAGTGCTATAACTGCTGAGTCACTCACTACTCCAGGCCTGGAAGAAGCCAGATGATTTTAAAATATATACTTCACATCGACCTAGATATACCATAGTTTGAAAGGCGTTTTAAAATCACTCCAGTTCTGTGTTGATACCTTCCCACATCTTTAACTTTCTCGATCTTCCTCATCAGTGTCCCGAAGCCTTGTTGATGCTGGATAATACTGTGGGAGCTGTTGATACTATACCAGTTGTGGTAGCTCTGACGTAGCTTCTCTTACGCTGTCCTTTCTGCACATGAGTCTAGACCTAGAGAAGTTAAGTAGCTTGCAGTTCAGAGGAGCTAAGGTGGGTTGAGATGGCCATGCACAGAAAGGTCGGCCTGCAGCGTTGGTCCTTGGCTGGCCTCTGGGAACGTGGCTCTCTCAGTGCTCCTGCAGTCTGTGGAGACAGTATGTTTGTGGTGAACAGCAGTTTTCCTTCTGGGGGTCTGGAATTTTTGATGTGTACCAGGCAGGGGGTGCCTGGTTCCTCCCGCAAAACCTTCAATGCCGAGTCTTTAATGGATTTCCCAGGACTTAAACGTGGCAGACATGTTTCTTACTTAGGGGAGTAAGCTCTGTGTCATGGAAAGGAGCCATTTCTCCAGATTTCACTGGTTCGTAGATTTCACTTGTTGGTTCCCCCTTATCCTTATGACCTGCTGTGTATTCTTACTATATGCTGAATTCTCTGAGCTCTGGAAAATCTCCTCGGTTCTATCCATGATCTTGAGACCCTCACACCCCTCTCGGTGAAAAGAGATTCTGCCCTTCTGTAGCCGAGGATTGATGTGTCAGTTTCCGTGGAAGTTTATTTCCTTTGCCAGGTAATTTGAGTCTCAGGTGTGGTGGAGAACAGAGTGCATTTGTCTGTGGGTTCTACAGACCTCATACGTTCTGCACGCGTGAGTGGCTATGTTTGGGCTGTGTGGAGGAAGTCAGAGTCTCTGCTTAATTAGGGTTAGGGTGATAATGTTGAGGCTTCAAACTGGGAAACTAGGTGCACTAGAAATCCCTGGTTCCTTCTGTAGGGATTCTTTTTATTTAGCATCATATAAAAGTTTGTTTTGGTTTCTGATAGTTCTTTTATTTGAACTCTGGGTAAATTTGAATTAGGATACTAGGCCTGTTTGAGAATCTTTCTTTCTTTCTTTTTTTTTTTTTTTTAAAGAGAGAGGGACAGTGAGAGAGACAGAGAAAGAGAGAAACAACTTTATTGAGTTTTTCACATGGCCTTCGTTACTCCAACACATAGTTGTGTACGTGGTGTTGGGGTTTGAACCCGGGTCCTCGTGCTTGCCAGGCAAGCACCGAAACCGCTGAGCCACCGCTCCAGCCCCGAGAATCTTTATTTCTTGATAATAAAGGATTTCAGGCCAACATTTCTTTCTAAAAACCAAACAAACCCTTAAGAGAGCAACAAGGAAGACAATTGAAAGATAGTTGCTAATATAGCTGCTTTCTCCCCAAGGCCTTCATGGGACAGAATTTGTAAGTTAGAAAATTCACTAATAAGCAGATTTTTAAAGAAATTTTTTGGCAAGGGAAAAAGAATCCATACACTTAGAGAGGATCTAGATAATTTCCACTTAACACATTGAAAGACTGCTAATCAGTTTGTATTATAAACCAATAAGGAGAGGGAGTGTGAGGGAGAAGTTCTGTATGATTTTTGTACAGATTTTTTTTTTTTTTTTGAAGAGAGAGGGATAGTGAAAGAGAAAATCAGTTTTATTTAGTTTTTCATGTGGCTTTCGTTGCTGTGACACTTTGCTGTGTACGTGGTGCTGGGGTTTGAACCTGTGTCCTCATGCATGCCAGGTGAGCACCTTATCTGCTAAGCCACGGCTCCAGCCCCTCTTCTACAGTTTTAATTAAAAAACAACAAAACAAAAAAACAGCTTGCAGGACTGGAGGTATAACTCAGTGGTAGAACACTTGCCTAACTGCCTGAGGCCCAGAATTTAAGCTTAAGTACTGAAAAAAACAAAACAACCCCCAAATCCCCAAAAGCATGGTCTTGTATAATAATGAGGTGGAAGAACTTACTAGAGTCAACTTGCTTGGGTTGAAATTCTCTCACTTGCCCGCTGTTCGGCCTTGGGCAAGTTACTTAGGCCTCCTTTGTCTCAGTTTCCCGATATGTAAAATGGGGACAATACCTCGTTACTATCACTATTGCTTCATTGTTTGGAACAAAGACCAACCCTCTTACTTAAGCTATTTATTGACTTTCCTGTAGGATAAATTCACCCTAATGGATTCATATCCTGTCAAACCAGAATATTAACCGGATTCTTTCGAAGGGCAGTTCTTTGTGCTGCTGCTTTAAATCATGCAAATGAAGAAGTTGGCAAAGGTTAGAATTAAACCTGCAGTAGGGTTTTCAGAATGGCAGTTGCTGAACTATAGTTTATCCCTTTGTAAAAAAGAGCTTCTTGGGGCTGCAGAGGTGGCTCAGAGTGCTAGCCTGGCTTGGATGAGGACCTGGGTTTGAACCCTAGCACCATATACACAAGTGTTGGGGTAGGGGAAGTAGAACTAAGCAAAACCGACTCTCTTAAAAAAAAAAAAGTAAAAAAGCTTCACTTAGTTTGCTTTGTTGGACAAAGCCTAACTTCTAGGTTTTCTTAATGATTGGGAATCTACTGTATTTCCTGATTTCCTCTAGCAACAGCCTCAGGTAAAGGAATTGTATTACTACCTTGTGCTAGTTGAATCCAAGTCTTCATAAAGTCTGTGTCTTGTCTTGATGAACAGGAGGCTGTTGTGACTGGACTTTGGGCTTTTCAAATATGTGTGCAATGTTCAGGGCTATCCCCAAATCTGAACTTCCTCATCTGTGTGCTTTTGTCTGGTTCTTACTTGATTTGAACATTGACAGAATTTAAATGGCTAACTATGTCAGTTTCCACAACTTTTAGCATATCTTACAAGGAGTTCCTGGAGTAAGATACTCATAGTAAGTTGATGGTTGTGGATTGATATTAAGAACTGCGTTGCTTATCTTATGCCTCAAGATTGGTTAGATTTTAAGATGTGCTTCATGCTTCTAATCCCAGCAGCTTGGGAGGCTGAGACAGGAGGATTCCAAGTTCAAAGCCAGCCTCAGCAACTTAGTGAGGTCCTGCCTCAAAATAAAAAATAAAAAGGGCTGGGGATGTGGCTCAATGGTTAAGTGCCCTTGGGTTCAGTCCCCAATACCAAAAAAAAAAAAAAAGAAGAAGAAGAAGAAGAAGAAGAAGAAGAAGAAGTTGTACTTAATAGAATTGATTCTTCTATATGCTGCCTCAGAATCTGAGCATTTGTGAAATGGCAGCAAGCAATTAAGAGGATAAAAATATTCAAAGGGTGTGGCTGGGGGCTGGAACAGTGGCCTGGCGGTTACGGCGCTTGCCTAGCATGCGTGAGTACACGGGTTCAAACCCCAGCATCCATGTACACAAGGAAGTTTCTGAGCAACAAAGGCCATGTGCAAAACTCAATAAAAATTGCTTCTGCCTTTCTCTGTCTCTCTCTCACTGTCCTTCTATCTTAAAAAAAAAAAAAAGGGTGTGGCTGGGCAGCAATGTAATTTTTATCTCCCTTGGTGACAGGGTAGACAGATCAGGTGATTTGGTTTTCTTGTCTGTGCTTATCAAGTTTTTAATTAGCTGAAGTTTGATTATCATATTTAAAAGAATGTATACCCTGGGGTGCTCTGCCACTGAGCTATACCTGTAGCCCTTTTTTTTGTTTTTGAGAGATGGTCTTCCTGAGTGCTAACGCTGGCCTTGAACTTGGTGATGCTTCTGCCTCAGCCTCCTGAATAACTGGGATAGCAGGTGTGCACCACTGTGTGGCTGAGAGTGTTTTTAGGTTGATACTTCCTTGTCCGAGTTTCGCCATCGTAAACAGGTTGAGCAAGGCGACATTGATTAGGTTATATCTGGGAATGTGGCAAGTCAAGTTCTTCAGTTGGGGATTTCTAGAAATGCCAAAACATGCCTGGTAAGGAAGGCACCAAGAAATCCCAAACAGAATTTAGATGAAGTCACAAAATATTTAAATTACTTCTTGGCTGTGGTTTTCTTTTGCTGTGTGTTTTCGGGTCTATATTCTATATGTGTCACGTGAGAATATATGTATATGATTAAGAAGACATATCTTAATTGTGTGACCCAGTGTCAGGGTCATGAGTAAATGAAGATTTTCAGAGACTGTTGTTCCGGACACTGTGGCTCACGCGTGAAATCTCAGTGGCTTCTTGGGAAGCTGAGGCAGGAGGATTGCAAGTTCATGGGCAACCTCGGCAGTTTAGTGAGGCCCAAGCAACTTAGCGAGACCTTGTCTCAAAATGAAAAAAATAAAAGCAAAACAGGCTGAGGATGTGGCTCAGTGCCTGGGTTCAATCCCTGGTACAAAAAAAAAAGTTCATGAAATGGGACTCTCAAAATATAAAATTGTTACGACTGGCAATTTCTATCCCTTTTTTCCAGTTAGCCTCTCTAGTCTTTGTATTTTTTTTTTCCTTTCTACAAATTAGCTATAAGGTATCTTCCAGGTTAAAAGAGATTTCCTGCAGTTTTCCTTATCCTGTAAATTTCTAGCATCCAGTTTCAACAATCTGAATTAACCACTGATCCCTAAAGTAAGCCCCTTGACATGAGTTCTTATTGGCAAAGTGTTTATCTCCAGTCCTGAGTTGTGGGCCCTAGTTTTTCTAAACGATGTAGTTGACTTATTTTTCTCAGAATAAGTTCACTGCCATTTGCAAAAGGAAATTCTTTTTTCTTTAAAAGATTCATTAGTATTTTCTGTCCTTTTAAAATACGCTAATTTTTCTCTTATGAAAGTGAATATTTCAATTTGCATGAGAGCAGTAAGTTATATTGATATATATGTGTGTAAATATATGTATATAAATATATTTTATACGTGTGTGTCGTGGGGAGGTAGTGGGGATTAACCCAGGGCTTCATGTGTGTCTACCACTAGCCACATCTCCAGCCCTATATTCCCCCCACATATTTATGTTTATATTTATATATTTTCTTGGTGGTACAGAGAGTGAACCCTTGGTTCACTACCGTTGAGCTACATCCCCAGCCATCTCTGTAAGGAAGGAGGTGAACGAAGGAAAAGAAAGGGAGGAGAGCAGCTGTTCCACATAATACAGCTTTATTTGGGAGAAACCTGCGTTGGGGGGGCGCAGTGGAGTCTGAGACCCCCCTGCCACTTATCCCCTGGGGTAGATATAGAGGGAATGAGGGGAGCAGGGGCCAGGAAGTGAGTTTTCTGGTTAAAATGGAAGTTTGGGTAGGGTGTGATTTTTCTGATAAGGGCCCAGAGTCAGTAAATTTCAAAACAGTGATTAGGGGGTTTGCTGTCTGGCTCATGATTTCTGGTCATTTTCCATATTCATCAATGTATACCTCCCTTTTAAAAAATATATTTGAGACAGTGTTTCACTAACTTTTCCATCCTCCTGCCTTGACTCCTGAGCAACTGGGATTGTAGGCCTACACCACCATGCCTGGCTATATTGTTATATGCTTATCTGAAGCTAAACAGTGTGATACATCTCATGTTATCCCTGTACCAGTGTCTTACGATCCTTTGCTATGAAAGAGATAACTAATGACATCATTCATGCTCATACGGTGCTGGGTACTTTATTAATAAAGAGTGAAAATAACTAAATGCATCTTAGTTATTTTACTGTCTTATGGATAAGAAAATTGAAGTTTAAAGTTTCTAAGAGCACACAGTCAGAGGTGAAACTCAAATATTGAGCCTCCTGTTAAGTCCTGGGGATATGGTGGCCAACAGACTTTTAGCTCATATTAGATCTTTATGAGTGTAGTCATAATATTGTCTGTGTAATAAGGGGCTGATTCTGTTAGTTTCACAGGGCCATCACAAGGATGGAACGATAATACATAAAAATGCTTGGATAAGTTGGATGCAGTGGGCACACCTGTAATCCCAGTGACTTGGGAGGCTGAGGCAGAAGGATTGCAAGTTTGAGGCCAGCTTCAGCAACTTAGCAAGGCCTTAAGGAACTTAGTGAAACCCTGTCTCAAAATTAAAAAATAAAAAGGAGTAGGGACTGAAGAGGTGGTTTAGTGGTAGGGTGCTTGCCTGGCATGCTTGAGGACCTAGGTTCCAACCCCAGCACCGTACACAACTTAGTGTTGGAAAAACAAAAACCAGATGAAAAGATAAATAAAAATTGATTCTTTTTTTTTTTCTCTCTCAAAAAAAAAAAAAAAGGTCAAAAAATAAGTTTAAAAAAAAAAGAAGAAAAAGGGGTTGGGGATTTAGCTCAGTGGCAGAGTGCTTGCTTAGCATGTGCAAGGCCCATGTTTAAGACTATTATGTGTGTATATGTGCGTGCGCACTGGTGCATGTGCGTTGCCGGGAACTGAACCCAGTGCTTTTGCATATGCTAGGGAAGTTCTGTAGTGCTGAGCCTGTTGATATGATAATGTTATTAATGTTATCAACTATACACACATAATAGATGATTTAAAAAAGAGATACAATGAAAATATGAATCAAAAATATTTCAGGTATTGAGTTCATTATTGAAAACAGATTTTTTTTCACCAATAAAATGGTTAAGAATAATGAAGTTTTTGGGGGAGGATTTACTGATCCCATAGGCAGAAACCAGTTATGAACAAATTATATATAGGTTAAGGTTACAAATTATAATTTTTAGTAAATATCATGGTAGTATTTTTATTATTTGAGTGTTTTTTGTAATATTGCGTTTTAACGTTGTACCCCTCTTTTAAAATCAAGTTTATTTAGCTGGGAGTGGTGGTACTCGACTTTAATCCCAGGGACTTGAGAGGTGAAGGCAGGAGGGTTGCAAGTTCAAGGCCAACCTTAGCAATTAAGTGAGGCCCTAAGCAGCTTAGTGAGACCTTGTCTCAAAATAAAAAATGAAAAGGGCTGAAGATATAGCTCAGTGGTAAAATACCCCTGGGTTCAATCCCCAGTACCAAGCAACCAACCAACCTCCCCCCAAATTCAAGTTTATTGAAGTTTAATTCAGATATAATACGATTCACCTTTAGGTTTTTATTGTGCAGTTATTACTGCACTCAAGATACAGAATATTTCTCTCATGCCAGAAAGTTTCTTTATGTCCCCCTACTTTTTTTTTTTTTTTTTAAAGAGAGAGGGACAGTGAGAGAGAAAAAGAGAATCAATTTTATTTAGTTTTCCTGTGGCTTTCGTTGCTCTGACCCTTAGTTGTGTACCTGGTGTTGGGGTTGGAACTCAGTGCCCTCATGCATCCCAGGCAAGCGCCTTAACCGCAGAGCCACAGCTCCAGCGCCGCCTTTATGTCCTTTTGACATCAGAGTGTCTTCCCACTTATTTTTTTCATAGTTTTATTAGCTTTTCCTGATGGTCATATAAATGGAGTCATAAATATATTTAGATATATTTGCTGAAATAGCAAGTTAAGAGAACTGACCCACTTGCTAATATAGCTTTTTCACAAATTACGAATGGTATTTAGAAGTAATTTAAAGAAATTAACACCACCTATTGTAAAATGAATTTGTCAAAATGTTAGTAGAGAGTTCTCAACTTTCATAGTTAGAAAGAACCCATCAGGGTAAGCAGTTTTCACCCTTTGTATGGGAGACCAATGAAATGATTCATGTTTTAACCTTTTGGACCCCAGAAATGCAAAATCAGCTGACTCATAATCCTTAATCCATGATATATTTGAATAATTAGCCTGAACATGGCTGTTGTTTGTGTGTTTATAATAATTTACCACAAAAGGTAGAACCTTGACAAGAACTCACATCATACGTACTCATGTGTACCTTAGTATCATTTTAAAATCTTTAACAGTTTTGGTTATATGTATGGATTATAGGAGTCCTTTTATCTGTGCAGTTAACTTCCCTTAGTCTCTTCCAGTTTGTTTTGATTTCTGTTACTGTTAAAGAAAAGAAAAGAGAAGTTGGTGTAGTCAGACTTAATGATCTTTTGTCTTTTGCTTTCCATGTCTTACAACATTTTCTTAGTTATGAGCTCATGAAGAATATTATATATATTTTCTTCTATTAAAAAAAAATGTCTAGATGGGTATGGTGGTGTATCCCTGTAGTCCCAGGGACTCTTGTCGGGAGGCTAAGACAGGATGATCATGAGTTCAGGGCCAGCCTTAGCAACTTAGTGAGTCCCTGTCTCAAAATAAAAAATAAAAGGACTGGAGATGTAGCTCAGTGGTAAAGTGCATCTTCATTCAATCCCTACTTACTCCCCTAAAATTGTATTTTTTTTTCCCGTTTAGGTCTTTATTACATCTGTATTTTTTTTTCCAGTGATGAGAGGTACGTATTTAATTTTTTTTTTTAAGAGAGAGAGGGACAGTGAGCGAGAGAAAAAGAAAATAAGTTTTTTTTAGTTTTTCCTATGGCTTTTGTTGCTCTGACACTGTTGTATATGTGGTACCGGGCTCATGTCCTCACACATGCCAGGCAAGCTCTGTAACCATCACAAATATCTTCCCCCTTTTGTTGATTTCAATGTTATCTTTGTCCTGTGTTGTCTTCAGTAGCCATGGGTCTTACTCTTGGTGTTCTGTTGTATTGTCATATTGGACTACTCCTACACCTTTACCTTATTGTATTTGCTATAAACTAGGTAGGACTTTTTTTTTTTTTGTGAGGGGGCACTAGGGATTGAACCCAGGGGTGCTTAACCACTGAGCCGCATCCCGAGCCCCTTTTTATTTTTTGATGTTTGAGATAGGACCTTACTAAGTTGTCCAGGCTGGCTTTGAACTTGGAATCCTCCTGCCTCAGCTTTCTGAGTGGCTGGGATTACAGGTGTGCGCCACCATGCCCGGTGTTAGGGAGTTCTTTAGGAGGGTCTTTGATTACTTTACCCTTTGTTCTTTCACATACATTTTTCACTCTGTGTGTGTGTGTGTTTGGTAAAATTTTTGACTGGAAATATATTGACTGTATAGATGAATTTAGTGAGAATTGTTGTTATGATACTGAGCATTCTTCTTTGTGAACATGGTATCTCTCCATCTATAAGACTTTAATACCTTTCAGTGAAATTTATGATTTTCTTCACAGAAGTCTTGATTACATCTTTAGTTAGATTATTCTTAAATGTCTTATAATTTTTGTGGTTGTTTTAAATAAAATCTCTTGTGTTAAAGCTCAGACAATGCAAGAAGGCTTAGAGGAGACGAGATTGGCTTATGAGAGCCTTAACCCAGTCAGTGAATGAATCCTCAGCTAGGCATTAACTGGGTGGTGACTGAAGGTGGGGGAGGGTGTGGCTGGAGAAAGTGGTTGCTTGAGGTGTGTCTTTGGGTATATATTTTGTATCTGGGGAAGGGAGCCTGTCTCTGCTTTCTGGTCGTCATGTGAGCTGCTTCTGTGCCACACTCCTCCTCCATGACACTTTGCGTCACCTCAAGTCCCAAGGAATGGAGCTGCCTTTCTATAGACTGCGACCTCTGAAACTGTGAGCCCCCAAATCAACTTTTCCTCCTGACATTCTTTTCAGATCTTTTAGTTGCTGCAGCGAAGAAGCTGACTAAAACAATATTCTTTAAAAATCACAGCTTTAAAATGCTGCTGGTGTATAAAGTTCTGTTTATTGATTTGTCCAGACATCTTGGAAACAGTCTAATTACATCAGTAATCTGAAGGTAATTTTTATTATGGAAGGATGTTGAGTTATAACAAGTGATTTTTAACTGCATGTACCAAGATGATGTATTAGGAATCTACATGAATAACAGATAACCTAAAATCCTTTTGGTGGGAATGTGGAGAAATTGTAGTCTTCATACCCTGCTGGTTGGAATGGAAAACGGTGCAATCACTTTGGAAAACAGCTTGGCATTTCCTCAGAAGGTTAAACAGTGTATTTTAGCAATTTCACTCCTAGGTGTGTATCCAAGAGAAATGAAAGCATCCACATAAAATGTGTTTTGTACATGGACTTTTCCCCAGTAACATTATTTATTTCTTTTCTATATATAGAGAGAGGGAGTGAGGAAGAGAGAGAAAGAGAAAATCATTTTATTTTTATTTATTTTTTTCATCTGGACTTCATTTCTCTGACACTTAGTTGTTTATGTGGTGCTGGGGTTCAAACCAGGGTCCTTACGCATGCCACCCCTCCAACCATTGAGCCACCGCCCCTGCCCCTAGTAACTTTATTTATAATAGTCAAAAAGTAGAAGTATTGAAAATGTGCATCAGCTGATGGGCAGATAAATGTGGTGTCTATGTAATGGAGTACTTACTCAGCCAAAAAAAAAGTTGATACAGCCTACATGAAGATGAACTTTGAAAATTTATGCTAAGTGAAAGAAACCAGTCGCGAGGACTGGAGTGGTGGCTCAGCTTGTTGGAGAGCTTGCCTGGCATGCACAAGGACTCTGGTTGCAATCCCAGCACCACATACACAACTAGGTGTTGGAGAAACAAAGGCCAAGTGGAAAAGTAAATAAAATTGATTCTCTCTTTCTCTTACTTTCCCCTCTTCTTTTCCCTTTTTCTTAAGAAAAAAAAAAAAGTCACAAAAGACCATGTTATGTATAGCCATCCCTCCATAGGCATAGGGGATTGGTTCCAGGACCTTGCAGCGATACCAAAATGTGAGAGTGCTCAAGTCCCTCATATATAAAATGGCATTATTTTTACGTATTCCATATGCATAAGACTGAAGGTGTAGCTCAGTGACAGAGGTCCTAGGTTTAACCTAGTACTGTAAGAAAGCAAAGCAAAGTATGTGCACACCCTGGTGTGCACCTTTTCTCCACCTTTCTTGTTGGTGTAGTTGTACGTAATGATGGGACTTTTTTTGTTATATACGCACACAGTGTAACAGTGTAGTTTGGCCAGTATCACTCCCCAGCGTCCCCTCTCGTCCTTCGGTCCCTTTCCTCTGCGGATCTCCCTTTGATTACCGTGAGATCTGCCTCCACCTTTCTTGTCCTTTTTCTTCTCCAGCTTCCACATATGAGAGCAAACACATGACCATTGACCTTCGGAATCTGACTTATTTTGCTTAACATGATGGTCTCCAGTTCCATCTATTCTCCTGCAAATAACATTTTTTTTTGGATTGAGGATTGAACACGGGACACTTAACCTCTAAGCCAAATCCCTGGCCCTTTTTAGTTTTTATTTTGAGACAGGGTCTTGCTGAGTTGCTTAGGGCCTTGATAAGTTGCTGAGGCTGGCTTTGAACTCGTAATCTTCCTGCCTTGGCCTCCTGAGTCACTGGGATTACAGGCGTTCATCATCGTGCCCGGCTTGTTTTTATTTATGGCTGGTACATATACCACATTTTCTTTATCCATTCATTCATTGGTGGACACGTAGCTGTTTCCGTAATTTGGCTGTTGTGAATTGAGCTGCTGGTAACATGGGTATGCATGTGTCTGTAGTATGATGACTAATTCTTCAGAGTTGATACTGAGAAGTGGTGTAGCTGGATTATGTGGTGGTTCTGTGCCTAGTCTTTTGAGGAACCTCCCTGCTGATTACTGTAGTGTTTGTACTAATTTACAATCCCACCAACAGTGGAAAAAAGTGTTCCTTTTCCTTCACATTCTCTCCAGCATTTATTATTGTGTTCTTGATGACTGCAATTCTGACTGGTATGGGATCTGTAGTTTTGATTTGTATTTCCCTAGTTGCTAACAATTTTGAAAAATTTTTGAAATATTTTTTGGTCATTTCTATTTTTCTTTTTGAGAAGTATTAGTTAATTCCTTTGCCATTTATTAATCGGTTATTTGGTATTTTTTTGGTGTAAAATTTTTGGGTTCTTTATATATTCTAGATATCAGTCTTTTTTCAGAAGAGTGGCTAGCAAAGATTCTCTTCCACTCTGTGTTCTCCCTTCACATTCCAAATCGTTTCTTTCCTTGCATAGACTTTGTTATTTAAAAAAAAATTTTTTTTAAAGAGAGTGGGACAGTGAGAGAAAATCAATTTTATTTATTTTTTTCATGTGGCTTTCATTGCTCCAACACTTCTTTGTGTACGTGGTGTTGGGGTTCAAACCTGCATCCCCGTGCATGGCAGGCAGGCACAGTAACTGCTGAGCCACTGCTCCAGCCCCCCTTGCATAGACTTTAAATCATGTCCAGATTACTTATAAAACCTAGTATAACACAAATGCTATGTAAATAGTTGTTACCAGTATTCTTTTTTTTAAATGATTTTTTTTTTTTTTTTTTTTAAAGATTGAGGGACAGTGAGAGAGACAGAGAAAGAAACAACTTTATTTAGTTTTTCACACGGCCTTAGTTGCTCCAACACTCAGTTGTGTACGTGGTGCTGGGGTTTGAACCCGGGTCCTCATGCTTGCCAGGCAAGCGCCGAAACCTCTGAGCCACTGGTGGCTCCAGCCCCACCAGTATTCTTTAGAGAATGATTATGAGAAAAAAGTCTGTGTACTCGGAACAGGTGCACATTTTTAACTGAATATTTTCAACCTGCAGTTGAATCCAAGTATGTGAAACCTGTGGATGTGGAACACTGGCTGTAACTCTGTTTATAGGAAATGGCCAGAACAGGCGCATATCTAGAGATTGAAAGTAGACCAGTCATTGTCAAGAACTGGGATTTGGGCCAGCATTGTGAGTGACTGTTAATAGACATAGCATTTGGGTTGGGATGCTGAAAATGTTGCATAATTAATATGTAGTAAAGATTGCATAACTTTGTAAATAAACTAAAAACCACTGAATTTTATTCTTTATATGGTGAACTATGTGGTATTTGAATCACAGCTCAATAAAACTGTTAAAAGAAAAAGTACATATGTAGTTGCGTTCGATATTGCCAAATTCCCCTCTAAAAGTGTTACACCAATTTGCATTCCCATCACAGCTTTATGACAGAATGTTATTTTAATTTTCATATTTCTATTTTAATTTGCATTTCAGTGTAAATTTGAACATTTCTCTCTCTCTTTTTGTGAATGTGTATATATGCAGAGGATGGAACACAGGGACTTCCACATGCAAGGCAAGCACTCTTTACCACTGAACTGTATCCCTAGCTCCCAGCCCCCTCCTCCCCCCTTTTTTTTCTAAAGAGAGAGGGACAGTGAGAGAGAGAATCAATTTTATTTATTTTTCTTGTGGCATTCATTGCTCTGACAGTTCATTGTGTATGGTGCTGGGGTTTGAAACCACGTCCTTGCACATGCTAGGCAAGCGCTATAACCGCGGAGTCAGCGTTCCAGTCCCTCCCTAGCTCTTTCAATTTAAAAAATTTTTTATTTTGAGGGACTGGTGGTTCAGTGGTTGGAGCACTTGCCTGGCATGCGCAGGGTCCCAGGTTCAAATCCCAGCACCACATACACAACTAAATTTCAGAGAAACAAAGGCCAGATGAAAAACTAAAGTTGATTCAGTCCCTCTCCCCCTTAAAAAATTATTTTGAGATAGAGTCTCACTACATTGTCCAGGCTGGTTTTGAATTTCTATCCTCTTGCCTCAGCCTCCTTAGTTACTGGGATTACAGGATTATTACCACAGTGCTCTGCAGTCTTTTGGTATGATTAAAGGCCAGTTTGTTTTTGTATCTGTTTTTTGTGAGTTTTTTATTTTCCCTGCTTTTCTCTTGGGTTTTGGTCCATATCCCTCTATTTTAGGCATTCTTTATATGGTATTGATATTAGGTCTTTGTGCTAAAGTGCTCTAAGAAGTTGAGCTTTCCTTGCTTTGTACTTCATGTAAATGAAATTGTATACATACACTCTCTGATCAGAGTGTGGTATGTGTTCGAGGCAGCTAAATGATAGGTGGAGCAGAATTCTGGATAATACTTAGGTTTACTGTCATGTGGCAGTTTCTTCTGCTCTGAGAATTCACTCTGCATTCCTAGAGCCTTCCTTCTTACTGCCATGATAATTTTCACCTCTTATTGTTCCAGACCAACTGGTGACTCCTCTCGGAAGTCTTCAGAGTCCTGGAGGTTGGCCCCTGTGTTCCTTTTCTCATGTTCCCACTGTATTAATTTCCCTGATGACTTTGTAATGACTTCTGTGTGCTTCTAGACTCTTAGCTGTTGAAGGCTGGGGCTTGACTTGGGGGCATCCTAGCATAGTCCTGCGTTTGGCGTATAGGAAGATCTTGGTGAATGTTAATGAAATCTGGGTAGGTAGAGACAGGAAAGAGGTGGTATCACTGCAGGAAAAGCGTTGTCTTTGAGGGACAGGTGAAAATTGAGAGAAGAGTACCAGCCAAGGGATAGGAGGGAAGAGCTGGCTGTGTGGGGGGCTTGGTAAGGTTGGGAGAGAGCAAGTGAATGATCAGCTGGCAGGTGTGTGATGTGGGGGTGAGAGTACTAAAGAAAATACTGAATCCTGTGGGTGAGGTTACATTGAAACTCAGAGTCCTGTAAGTCAGCTAGGAGTTGGGCCAGATGGACAGGCAGGGGGAAGATGCCCAATGCAAACAGCTTTGGAACAAAGTTAGGTGGAGAGAATAAAAGATGAGACTGGACAAGTGAACTTGGATTGGATTAGCTATTTATGTTTGTGGACATGTCAGAATGAATATTTCATACTGAAAAATAAACAGACCCAGAGTCCCAGTTTATTAGTAGTAAATCAAAGTGATTGAGATTGCATCTTGCCAGGTGTGGAGGAACTAGTGAAGAATTTGAGAGGAACTGATGTTATTTGGTCTTGGATCACAGTGATGTTGCAGTGGACAGACTCAAGGGAGGGGAAGACTAGTGGTGGACAGGCAAATTCTACAGCTGTTCAGCAGCATAGAGGAATGTTGCAGACCTGAACAAAAGCAGAGGATATAGATTATGGAGAAGGAGTAAACAGTGTGATGGAGAAAGAGGTCTCAGATGACTTCAGGATTTCTGTTTTTATGTACCTTGTGTGGATAGTGGGCTATCTTACTATGAGCCATGCACAATAAGAAAAAAAAGTTAATAGCTTTGGGGGAGGCCTCAGAAAATGATGGATTTACTTTGGGACATACATAACATAGGTTACTCCTCCCACACCTCTCGTTTAGTGACTGTTCCAGGTGCTCAGACCAATATTTTTGGATTCACTCTTTTTTGTTCAATTTATTATAGTAGAATGTGTGCATATGATTTATCATCCTACCTTTTTCTTGTTTAATTGCATTGGTTTAGAATGTTCCGTATTTTGTTGACGATAAGTGGCAAAAGTGGGCAAAGTTGCTTTTTCCTGGTCTTGGAGCATAAGCTTTCCCTTTTAGGATTGGGAGTGATGGGACTAGAGTGGCGGCTCAGCAGTCACAGTGCTTACCTGGCGTGCATGAGGATGCAGGTTCAAACTCCAGCACTACGGACACAACAACGTGTCAGAGCAACGAAAGCCATGTGAAAAACTAAAATAAAAAGTGATTCTCTGATTCTGTCACTGTCCCTGTCTTAAAAAAAAAAAAGTCCCATGTGCACTTGAGAACAATGTAGATTCTGTTGTTGGAGAGAATGTATGTGATTTAAAGTCTTGTTGCTTTAGTGTTTTAAGTCCTCTCTTTATTTTCCATCTGGTGGTTTTATCCATTTGAGAGGGAGATGTTTGAAGTCTCCAGCTATTGTTGTAGAACTTTCTGTATCTTGCTTCAATTGTTCCCTGCCCCCTCATATTTGGATATGGGGGATTGAACCTGCACTTCACTACTGTGCTACCTCCAGACCTTTTTTTTTTTAAATTAAAGAGAAAGAGACAGTGAGAGAGAGAGAATCAATTTTTATTTAGTTTTTCATGTGGCCTTTGTTTCTTCGACACTTTGTTGTGTATGTGGTGCTGGGGTTTGAACCTGTGTACTCACACATGCCAGGCAAGCGCAGTAACCGCCAAGCCACCGCTCCAGCCCCTTTACAGTAATATTTGTAATTTCCCTATGCCTGTTTTTATGAGGTCCTTCTTTATACAGTTGAGTTACTCTGTAGTGTCATTTCACTTTGTTGAACTTTTTTATTTTTAAGTAAAGAAAGAGGGACAGTGAGAAGAGAGAGAATCAGTTTTATTTAGTTTTTCATGTGGCTTTCACTGCTCTGACACTTCATTGTGTACGTGGTGCTGGGGTTTGAATCTACATCCTCATGCATGTCAGGCAAGCACTGTAACCGCTCCAGCCCCCTTGTTGAACTTCTTTAAGCATTTCATGCAGTTCAGGTGTGCTGGTTATCAACCTTCTGCATCTTCATTTCTCTGAGATTGTCTCAGTTTCTTCCTTACTTTGTGTGCATGTGTGTTTGCATGTGCCCTACTGGGGTTAGAGCCCAAGGCCTTAGGCATGCTGGCGAGTCATATCGCTAAGCTATGTGCCTAGCCCTTTTTATGTTTTTGAGACAGGGTCTCACTAAGTTGCCCAGGCTGGCCTTGAACTTGTGATCTTCATGCCTCAGTCTCCCAAGTGTTGGGTTTATGGCTATGTGCCACCATACCTGGCCCTTTTGTCTCTAAATATATTTGCTGTGTCTCCTGAGTTCCAGTGTTTCTGGTGAGGTGTTTTGTAGAGGATCCCTTGCTTCTGGCCTTTTCTGTTGCTGCCTTTGACATTCTTTGTTTTTGGTTTTTGAAAGTTTGACTGCAGCGGTTTGGCATGGGTCTTGAGTAGATTTTACTTGGAGTTCGTTGCGTTTCCTGCATGTTTGTCGTACATCACGTGTGGGAAGTTTTCAGCATTATTTCCTCCTGTCCTCCTTCTGGGACTCTGGGCACGCATGCGTTGGTGCACCAATGGTCTTCTGTGGGTCCGCTAGGCTCTGGCCACTCTTCTTTGTTTCTGTTCTTCAGACTCGGTAACCTCCCTTTTCCTGTTTTCAAGTTCATTGACTCTTCTGCCTGGGCAGATCTTTCTTTGAATCCCTCTAGTGAATTTCTCATTTCAGTTACACTTTTCAGCTCCAGAATTTATTTACTTTTGGTTTCTTTTTAGATTTTTGTCTCTTGATATTTTCTTATTCATACACCATTTTCTTGACCTCCACATCTTCTTTTCTTTGAGCATTTTAAAGGCAGTTAAAAGTCTTTTGTGAATCACCATTAGGTGTTTTCAGGGACAGTTTGTGCTGGTTTAATTTTTATTTCCTCGGTTAAATTTTCTTTCTGTGCCTGTTGAAACTGGCATTTGCATCCACTAATGTGATAACTGTGGAAATTGCTTTCAGGTTTACTTGGTGTCACTTTTTCAGGAAGCCTTTCTCAGGCCACTTGGTTTGAAATTGCAGCCTTCCTCCCTGTCGAATGTTTCCTGTCCCTGTGGTTCATTTATTTCCTTAATCTTTATCACCATCTATATGCTGTTCATACTTTGCTTATTTAAAAAAATTGTTTTAAAGAGAGAGAGGGAGAGAGTGAGAGAGAAACAGAGAATTAATTCTACTTATTTTTTCATCTGGGCCTTGCTTCCCTGACATTAGTTGTGATTGTGGTGATGAGGTTTGAAGCTGGGTCCTTGTGCAAGCCGTGCAAGTGCTCCAACCACTTGGCCACTGCTCCAGCCCTGCTGTTTTCTTTCTCCCCTAACTGAAATGTAAGATCCATAAGGATAGGGATTTTTTCCTTAATTTACTGCTGTTTCCTTGGCATTTTAAAATTGTGCTAGCTTATAATAGTGCTTACTTGTTTTTTGTTGAAAAACTGAATTAATGAATGGATTATCTGTGTTATTCTGGAATAGATGCTTAATATTTATTTATCCTGTCTAATTTCCCAAAGTAGGAGATGAGAAAGTTCTAGTAGACAAATTAGAGCCCATCAGAGTGGTTTAGACTGGAGGAGATATTTGAGTGAAACCATGGGAGTAGAGTCTCAGCCATAAAGAATGACATAATGGCATTTGCTGGCAAATGAATGGAACTGGAAACTATCCTGCTAAGTGAAATGAGCCAGTCCCCAAAAATCAAAGGTCGAATATTCAGAATGTAAACCAAAATGGGTACGTGAGGGTACAAAAAACAAAAACAAAAACAAAGGAAAAAAAGGTGAAGGAATTTTACAAACTAGAAGAAAGAACAGTAGAACAGACGAAGGGGGTTGAGGAGGAAGAAGGGAAGAATAGAACTTTCATATGTGCATGCATGGAGGCTGGTCCTGGCAATGGTGTACATCCATATATCCATAGAACCCCCAAAAAAGTAAACTAAGCGGACTGAAGAGGGCTCAGTGAAGTGGAGGGAGGGAACGGGAGTGGGGAAGTGCTGGGGACTGAATCAGTGCAGGTTTGGTTCCATGCTGCTGTGAGAATGTTAAGCTGTATCCCTGTGTTGTATCATAACTAAAAAGAATTTCAAAAGTGTAAGAAGTTTGAACAGAGAAGGGATGGGATGATGGGACTAGAAACTCCTACACGGCAGGGTCGACCAGAGCTGCAAATCTTTAGCAGGTCTTGCTCCAGTTACACCCCTCACCACAGCATTAAGATGTTGGGGAGCCAAGGGGACCAGTCTTTTTGCTCTTTCTTGGTAAAGCTTTTTTTTTCCTTTCTTTTTCCATTTCTTTCTTTCTTTCTTTTTTTTTTTTAAAGAGGGGGGAGAGAGAATCAGTTTTATTTAGTTTTCCATGTAAATGGACATCTAAGTGGCTCGGACACTTCCTTGTGTATGGGTGTTGGGGTTCGAACCTGGGTCCTCACACATGCTGGGCAAGTGTGATCCCGCTGAGCCACTGCTCTGGCCCCTTGGTCAAGGTTTTGATAATTTGGGTTCCAGAATTCTCTTCTCAGCATTTCCTCATGGACACCTTTCCTGATTCTCTCCTCTATTGACTGTACCCCAGTGCGAATGGGCTTCTCTAGGTCTGAAGATGGCTGGGGAGCCTGGTCGTGTGGGTGGGATGACCACTTTCTTGCATGGGGTAGAGTGGAGCTGAAGGTAGAAGTAAAAAGTGCGAGAGTAGCATCAGGCCAGGGCAGGTCAGGGCTTCCCATGTGTTATAAAACTTGATGGAGTCTGGAGAATTCAAAATCAGAACCAGGGTCATTCAGGTTGTTACAAAGTATATTTGTCAAGGTGTAGAAGGAAAGAATATTAATTTAGCAGCTTTTTAGCTTGATTTATAATTTAAAAATATTTAGACATGTTTAGACATATGGAATATAGGTTTCTATTTGTACTTTTGCCCCAGGCCCTTAAAAATTAGGGTTAGGCCTATAAAAGGGAATTGAAAAGGAGGAGAGGGGAAAAGTAAATTCAAGATAAAAGTTTGTTTTTTAATGATGAGGGGGAGAGGG
Organism: Aplodontia rufa; assembly: GCA_004027875.1. NCBI lineage: Eukaryota > Metazoa > Chordata > Mammalia > Rodentia > Aplodontiidae > Aplodontia > Aplodontia rufa. The sequence continues at coordinate 27,293 of PVKS010019143.1, forward strand.
AATCAACTTCATTTAGTTTTCCATCTGGCCTTTGTTTCTCCAATACTTAGTTGTGTATGTGGTGCTGGGGTTCGAATCTGGGTCCTTGGGCATGCCAGGGAAGTGCTCCAATGGCTGAACCACTGCTCCAGCCCCAAGATAAAAGTTTTAAGGAGTGAAAGGTAAAATAAACAGTATCAAATGCTTCGGAGGCATCAAGTATAAAAAAGAAATGTTTCCATTGGAGTTGACAAGCAGAATTTAGTAAAAAATTTCAGTTGAGTGGAGCTGCATGCCAAAGAGTTGATTTCTTTTCTAGGACTTCATCTTAGAATGGAAGAAGCTAGAGTCTAGCTGGAGGGTAGGCAGAAGCATGAAAGAGGACTTTACTGTTTCAAGGATGAGAGGGTCTTACAAATCTTTCTATGTTGGGGGAAAGGATCCAGTGTTGAGGAAGAGGCTAAGGGAGAGGGAATAGTTGATGGAGCCAGGCTTAAGATCCACTGCATAAACCAACAGAAAGGAGAGGGTGTTCAAGAAGGTGGATGTTTAGATGATTATTGCAAAGTTTAGGGGGTTAGGTTGCAGGAAGATATGTTAGTAGTGATCAAAACAGTGGGTTGGGGGCTGTTTTTCTTTTTAAAGTTTGATTTCATATTCCTAAGGAGAAGGGGTGAGGGGTTATGCGTACAACTACTTATTAAAAACCTGTTGGTTGATAGAAATGTAGCTCATAATATTGGGTGTGGACTATGTGGATATTGGCTTTGGAGATGATTTGTTTCAATAAGTTTTTACTATCTTAAGTCATACTTATATGGGGCAAAAGGCTTTAGTAGGATGATATTAATGTTCTCTTTTTTCCCCTCCCACTAGTAGTTCCAAAGAACTGCTGGTTCACATTTTAGCTCTTGCCAAGTTGTGAAAATAGTGAAGGATGCTTAGACTACTTAACATTCGAATTGTAAGTAAGTTTATTTCTACTACTATTATGTATGTATTTAGAAAACAGATTTTGACATAATCCTTACCTTGTATGGTAAAAATAAATGTTGGTGTGATGGGACTGTGGAGTGTTTTAGACTTTCATAAGATACAAATACTTACAATTTCATAAAATGAAAAAGGAGACTGATAGCATTGAATCATTCTAAGGAAGATGAAATTTCTGCTTTTTAAAAGATGATTCATTTTATTGTAAAAGTTTATGGAAATTTTTTTTATCAGTTTATTTCCATGTCTACGTGGTGCAGTAGTCAATTTAATGGCATAATATTAGTGGTATGATTCTTTAGAAATATGTATTCTTTTCTATCTGGATATGCTTAATTTTTCTGCCTTCTTTAGTTTTGACATTTAAAATATCCTGTTAAGAATCTTTGTATTTTCTCTATATGAAAAGTTCAGTATATACAAAACCAGATGGAGTAATTTAGGAATAATTTATAGTATAACCCTGGATGATACACAAAAAGTTAAGAGGTTTGATAAAGAGGTTATTTGAAGCAATTTGTTATATTGGGCTTTGAACTATTAGCAAACTGAGAAGCGATTGATAAACTATCAAAGGCATTACAAATTGTTTTACTATTTTATTTTTAAACTACTTTTTTTGAAAGTATAAGGAACTCAAATGTATAGAGTATAAAGTTTGAATTTAAATGACAGTACTGTCGTATGCAAAACACAGTTTAATATAACAATATAATAATATAACACAGTTATATTATTCAAAGAAAGGAAATGAGCCAAAGAATAAGAATGAAATATTTTGAAACCAACAATATTTTAATTTGCTAAGTAGGTAAAAAGTTTTAAAAGTGGTCTCAGTCCAGTATATTTTATATATTCAATGCAAATATTTTTAAAAATTACATTAAAATATTTCTGGAAAAAACTTTCATCTTGTAAAGGGAGAAAGTTGTAAGATTTTATCTCCTGAAATGTACAGTAGCTTAGTTAAGAATTTATTCAGCGAGTTCGTGAACTTGAATAAGTCTTTAAAATGTCGAGTGCTTGCTGCTGCCCTCTATTGACAGAGATGTAGAAGCCTATCTTCTTTTTCTTAGCCAGTGTTAAGAATTAGATTGCAAACGAAGTTATCCTTTATGTTCTTCCTGTGTATTTTTTGTAACTTTTCAAATTCTTCCTCTTTTTAGGCTCTCTGGTTAATCATCTTTAGAAGACTGGATTTCTGGATATCTACTCTACTCCATCTCTATTGACTTTCAAAACATGATAATGCCAACCTGTAACACTGGCAATCATCTGTGAGCCTTTAATTGCATTGATTCATAGCATTTGAAGCTTCCTCAGGGAATAAACAATGACATCAGCAGTGGTTGACAGTGGAGGTTCTGTTTTGGAGCTTTCCAGCAATGGAGTAGAAAATCAAGAGGTTAGGCATCCAATGTATTACATTTCTATTTTGTTCATAGAAATCAGTGCATGAACTATTTTGAAATTAATGGAAAATAGGTATTTGAGGGTAGAAATGTACAATGCATGAAATTGCGTGTGTACATGTTATGTATCCTCATATAATTTCACTAATAGGAGTTGAGGAAGGTACTGCAAGGCTCAGCTGAATTTTTGGAACTTGCATATGTTAAAATGAACTTGGAGGGAGAAAAAAATGGAAAGAACATTATAGTATTTGTTGAGAGAGAAATTTAAGTTCTTCATAAAAGTGTATTATTTTGCATCATAGAAAAAATAGAAATGTGCTGTACATAAATACCTAAACTAGATTCGACTTAAGTTAGAATTTCGTACCTGCTTTACTTACCTCTTTGTTTCTTGCTTATTCTAATTTAATGTGGTGATCTGTCGTATTTTAATCTAATATATGCATTGATGAATTTAGATAATTAGAAAAATACGTTCAGGTTTTGAAATTTTATACATGTAGAATTTTGAATCATGAGAATATTGGGTTGTTTCCTTGTTATTGAGACTACTGAAGATTGAGATGTGAGTTGAAAATATAGACTTTCAGGTCCTGGCTTCTGTTCTCATTCTTGAGTGCAAAACTGCGTATTGGACGGGAACTAAATTATAATATAATGGTGCTGTCATAATAATAGATCCATATTTGGTTAGAGATGAAGTGGGAAATTGTATAATTTTCCCAAAAATTTGTTTTCTCTATTCTTTGTGAAAGATGCTATTGGTAGTGTTTGTCCCAGGTTAATGGTATGGTGGCATGCTGGAGAAAAAAGTTCGGGCATCATGCTGTGTGTTCTGGAGTATGGATTCTTTTTGTTGCTTGCTTTGGGTCCATTCAATCTTCCAAGTTCTGGGTCTGATATGGACAAATTCAGTGGGAAGGGGATAAAATGTTAGCGGGCTTGCTGACTTCTAAATGTTCCTTTTGTATTTGAATCTGAAACTGGCTCAAAGCCCATTAGGAGAAGCCACAGGTATAGAATATACTGTATTCCCCTAATCGATTTGTATCTTCCTGTATGATCACCTCCAGGTGTGATTCACCAAAAAGATCAGGGAGTCCAGGGACTCTCATTCCCTCCTGTATCTCCCAGATCAAATACTACTACTTCCTCCAAGTACCTTTTCTCTATGCTATAGATTTGCTATGTTGGCATTTACCCCTATGAGAGGGAGCTACCAAGAACAATTAAAAAGTACCATGAATACGGGGGGAAGAGCCTGCTGGGCATGGTGGCGCATGTCTGTAATCCCAGAGACTCAGGAGGCTGAGGCAGGAGGATCCCAAGTTTGAGACCAGCCTCAGCAACTTAGCAAGACCTTGTCTCAAATTAAATATAAAGTTGGGTTGGGAATGTGGCTTAGTGGTTAAGTGTCCTCTGGATTCAATTCCTGGTAATAGAAAGGGAAGAGGACAGCAGGTCATTCTGGAGGATTCTTGTAATTTTCTTCCTTTATCTGGAACCCCAAGTGCTAAGAGCCAAAACTGATTATCATAGAAGAAACAGTCTGGTAAATGAAATGACTTTACCAAGTTGTTGTGACTAATGACTTATGTGGTAGTTTTATGGCAGTTATATTTTAGGAGGAAGTCAGAAGAAGGTTGTACCCTTAATGGGTGTTTCAGATAGTGTGGTACAAGCCTGGGAGCAACTGGTTTGGGGAAACTTTTTGTTCACATTATACTGTGTAGGTTCATACAATTCATTCATTTGTTCCTTTGACAAATGTTAATTGATCATTTACTGTGTATCACGTACTTTTCTAGGCACTGAGGATAAATTATTTCATAAGAGTTAGGGAAAATAATTCAGGGCTAGGTGTGGTTGGAGAAGGTGAGCATATTAGGGAAGTCAGCGAGGGTTTCTCGGAAGAGGCGACAGTTTAGAACAACATGAAGTAAGATATGGGACCATGGAAATATCTAGGGGCAGAGAATTCTAGGAAGAGAGAATATTCACTGATACTGGAAGTATATACTGATTTTACGTATATACTGATTTTACGAAAGGGAGCGTTGAAGCTAATGGTAAAGGTAGGTTTTTGTTTTATGGATAGCTTTCCAGGAATGTTTCCTATACAGAATAATATCTATGCCCTAAAATGTAGGGTAGGGTTAAAAAAATAATGTGTCAGCATTTGATAATCGTAGTCCCAAACTTAGGAAGAAAAAGAAAATGTTTTAAAAGTCGTGGATAAGCCTGGCTTGGTAGCACACATCTGTAATCCCAGTGACTGGAGGCTCGGGTGGAAGATCCCAGGTTTGAAGCCAGTCTCAAACTTAGCAGGACACTGTCTCACAAATAAAAACAAAAAACCAAACCAAACCAAAACAGAAAAAACCAAAAACAAGGACTGGGCGTGGGGCTCAGTGGGACAAATCTCTGAAACCCTTCACCCCTTTCAGAAGTGATATACATCTGGAGAATTATTATAATTTTCAGGCTTCATATTTTTATAACTTTCTTTTTTCCTGATTATACATTGTATAAAATTAGGATTTTTTCTGAGATGATATTACAGAAAAGTAAACTATAATTTTACTAATGATTATAGATACAAATGTTATTTTTTAATAATACAAATATGTAAAATGCAGTCACATTTAATTCAATTAACAAATAGACTTTAGATATATAGGACTAATTTAATATTAAGAAAACTTATAGGGGCTGGAGGGGTGCCTCAACGGTTACGATGCTTACTTGTGCGAGGATGCAAGTTTGAACCCCAGCACCACATAAACAGTGAAGTGTCCAAGCAATGAAAGCCACATGAAAAACTAAATAAAATTGATTCTCTTTTTCTCTCTCTCTGTCCCTCTCTCTTAAAAAAAAAAACAAAAACCTATTATAGGGGCTGGAGCCATGACTCAGCAGTTGGAGTGCTTGTCTGGCATGCGTGAGGACCAGGGTTCAAACCCCAGCACCATGTATACCACTAAGTGTTGGAGTAACAAGGCCAGATGAAAATATAAGTAAAATTGATTCTCTTTCTCTTAAAAAAATCATAATTTATTGGTAGGAGATAAGATTCTTGATGAAATGGTATTTTATAAAATTCAATAACCACTTTTGATAAAAAAAATGTTTATGTGTATTTCCTTAACATTATAAAAAATAGCTGACTATGGGCTGGGGTGGTGGTTTATCAGTTTCAGTGCTTGCGTGGCATATTCAAGGACCCACGTTCGAACCCCAGCACCCCATGTACAACTAAGTGTTAAGAAAACAAAAACCCAGATGAAAAACTAAAGTTGATTCTCTCTTTCTCTCTCTTACTCTCTCCCTCTCTTAAAAAAACAAACAAACAAACAAACAATAAACAAAAAAAATACCCAGAGCTGATTAGCTGGGCACAGTGGTGCATGTGTGTAATTTCAGTGACTCAGGAGGCAGAGATAGGAGGATCACACATTCAAGGTCAGCCTCAGCAAATTAGTGAGATCCTGTCTCAAAAACAAAACAAAACAACCCCCCCCCAAGACAAACAAACAAAGAAAAAAGGACTGGGTATGTAGCTCAGCAGTAGAGTGCTTATGTTCACTCCCCAGCACCACATACACAACTAAGTGTTGGAGCAACTAAAGTCATGTGAAAAACTAAATAAAGCTGTTTCTCTCTTTCTCTGTCTCTCTCCCTGTCCCTCTCTCTTAAAAAATAAATAAATAAATACTAACCCCAACTATGTACCTCACAACACATGGATTTCAAAAAAGTCAGTTGTTTACTCACTCAAAGCAATAAAAGGTTTGAAATTTAAAAAAAAAAAATCCCAATTAGGGCTGGAGCAGTGGCTTAGCAGTTGTAGTCCTTGCCTGGCATGTAAAAACCCGGTTTTGAGCCCCAGCACCATGAACACAACTGAGTGTCAGAGAAACAAAGGCCAAATGAAAAAATAAACAAAATTGATTCTCTCTTTTTCTTTCCCTCTTTAAAAAAAAAAAAATAAATAAAAATAAAACCTAGCACCACCACATGATAAATCAGGGGCTAGCATCCTGTTCAGCGAAGTACTGGAACATTTTCCTTTAAAATTGTGGAGGAGATAAGCATGGGCTCATACTTTTGATAAAAAGACCTGAACAGGGCATTATTTATACATTGTACTTGGATAGGAGAGATGGGAACGATCAATATTGTGGATGATGTCTGTTTACCTAATCTGTTATTTTATTCCATCTCTGTCAAATGTTAGGGCAAGTTTGGGGAAAATTGATGATATGGGCTAAAGATCGTATGGAAGAATAAATTCTTAGAAACATCCAGAATAGTTTTTGAAGAGTAAACGTGTTGGAGGTAGGTTTCTTAGAAATGGGGAACTAATACTGAATAAATAAAAACCTGAAACAGTAAAGAAAAGGATCAGAGACTGTTTTCTGTGGGACATCAAGTTGTCTTAAGATCTGTGTAATTTGAATCCCCCAAAATAAAAATGAATTTAAATAAAAAAAATATATTTTTTAAAATGGCAAATACAAGTTCTAGAGGGCATTTGCTTTCAGAAAAATAAAATAGGCATTTTTCCACTTCGGATTTTGATGGAATAACTGAGACCAGACTAGTACGGCGTAAACAGCTGGTGAAGTAGCCGAGGCATGAGAAGCCATAGCTGGAGCATTAAACAGCAGGCAATGCTAACTGCGCTTCTAAGGGGAGAGGACGGCGTCTGGACTTGCACTGGCTTACTGCCCTTTCCTGGGCCACAGTGCAGGGAAAAGGGACCCAAGCAGAGTGCAGCCCTCTCACTCGAGTGAGGAAACAAAAATGTGAATTTGGAGAGGCTAAAGTGACTGATTTGAGTGGTAGTGAATCCAAAAAGGAATAAGTTCCCCAAACGAGAGCACCAGAGCACTGCCCTGGGCTCCCCTCAGTCTTTGGCTTGTTACTCAGCTGTTCAGGTATAGGAAACTCCATGAGTGACCAGAAAGGCATAATCCTCGAAATTTACTGAAAATTTTAAAATCTTCAGGGCTGGGAGATACTGGCATTTCAGACAGCTAGGGTGGAGAGTCCTTGTTGAATGACCAGAGACATTCATTGGAGATTGCAGAAGGACCAGGTCTTAGAGTAGGACTAACCTAGTTCTAGAATTAAGGATTAATCCAAATTTGCCTTAAAGGTTTAAATAAAAATAGGCCTCAAAAGTTGATCTAAGGGGTTGGAGTGTAAATCAGTGGCAGAGCACTTGCTTAGCCTGCAAAAGGGCCTGGATTTGATCCCCACACCTACTTCTTCCCCAAAAAGTTGAACCACAAATAACTGTCAGGACACTTGAAAGAAACAGCAAAATGCATTACCTAACAATGTAAAAACTTTATAAAAGAACCAAGTAAAACTTCTAGAGGTGGGGTGTGTGTGTGTGTGTGTGTGTGTGTGTGTGTATGTGTGTATTGTCTGAAAAGAAAGAATTATTAGGTTTAAAAATAGTTTAGGTACCGTAGAAGAAAAAAGATCAGTAAGTGTGAAGACAGCAGTAGAAAGTACTTTAACAAAGCACAGAGAAAAGAAAAGGATAACGCACACAAAAATAGGGATCAGAGACTTGTTATCTGTGGGATACCAGATTGTCTTACATGCATGTAATTGGAATCCTGAAGAGAATGAGAGGAGGGGACCAGAAGAAAATATATAAAGAACCAAACTTGATGCCAAGAGTAGACCTATTGATCCAAGAATTTTAACAACAGCCAGAGGGAAAAACTCATTCTATATGGAAGAACTAAGATAATCACTCCAGATACCTTGACTGAAACTATGCCAGTCAGGATAACGGTGTCTTTGAAATGCTGAAGGGACAAAGCTATCAACCTACAATTATACATCCAGAAAGGAACTATCTTTCCTTTTTTTTTTTCAGGGCTGAGGACCGAACTGGGGGCCTCGTGCGTGCTAGTCACGCGCTCTGCCACTGAGCTAAACCCCCAACCTCAGGAACTGGCTTTCAAAATGAAAATTTCCCAGACCCCCCCCCCAAAAAAAAGTTGAGTGAGAGCATTTGTTACTAACATATTTATCTTATAAGCAATGTTTAAAATAAGCTTAGGTAAAAGGTAAATGATACCATGTGGAAACTTGGATGTATACAAAGGAATGAAAAGAACTGACTGGAGAAATGATTAAGATGTGGGTAAATATAAAATACTTTTGAAAATCAATTAGAAATATTTATTTTCTTGTAATAAGAACTCTTAATGAGATTGATCCTCAAGCTTTTTAAGTATGTAAAATGATTTTTTTACATTTTAAAAGATAATTATGCAAAGCAAAAATAAAAACTATGTTATGAAGTTTATAACGTGAAGAAGTAAATATATGTCAATAGACTAAAAGGATGAGAGGAGAGAACTGGAAGGATACTATTATAACTTCTCTTAAACATAAACCAACATGTGTAGGTAGTCAGCGATAAGAAGCACAGTGTAAAATCCAAAGCAACCAGTAAGAGTTAAAGCAGAGAAACATAGCTAGTAAGCCAGTATTTGAAATGAAATTGGTACTAAAATATGCTCAGTGTACAAAGAATAAGATAGTAGCCTCAAACCCAGTTTTATTGATAATTAAATGTGAATATTCTAAATACTCCAACCAAATTTTAGATATTATCAGATTTGGTTTTTTTTTTTTTTGGAAGCACACCTATTTATGCTTTATATGAGAAATTCATTTTAAGAATAAAAATGCAATTTATAAGTATAGAGCAGTGCACAGGGGCACAGGCCTGAACCCCAGCAATTTGTGAGGCCGAGGCAGCAGGTTTGCAAGTTCAAAGCCAGACTCAGCAACTTAGACTCTGTCTCCAAAATAAAAGGGGCTGGCAGTGCAGCGCAGTGTTAGAACACCCCTGGATTCAACCACCAGTACCACCTAAAAAAACCTGCATATATGAATATTAATTATAAAAAGGATTGACTACTGTCATGGATAATGAAGGAAATTTCATAATGAATCATTTTCTCAAGAAGATGTAAGAACCCTAAACACGTATGCACTCAGTATCAGTAGTTTGATATACATTAAGTATGAACTGACCAGACTGAGGTAAAACTAGAGAAATCTGTGATCGTATTGTAGCATTCCTAAGTGCATGCAGGGTCAATAAGGCGGTAGATTTGAATGATGGTGCCATCTTCACTTGTAGGACATTTATAGGCTCTGCCCAGCTGCAGCAGAGTGCACATTTATTTCAAGCTTTTTAACCAAGATAGGTCAAATGCTTGGTTGTAAAACAAATCACGGTAATTATAAAAGGATCAAAATCATATGGAGAAAGTCATCTGACCAAAAAAGAATTTAAACAGAAATTAGCAGTGAAAAGATACTTGCAAAAGTCTCCAAATATTTAGATATTAAATAGTTCATTTCATATAACTCATGGGTTAAAAAATAAATCACAAGAAAAAGTCAGGAAATATTCAAACTGAATGAAACTTTTCAAAATTTGAGGGATGTAGCTACAGCAGTGCTTAGAAGGAAACATCACATACTTACTAGACAGGAGAAAAGTCTAAAGTCAGTCCTGAAGGTTTTACCTCAGCTGGAGTACGTGATCTAATTCACCCGATGCAAGGAAGGAATGAATAAAAGTGAAAGCTAGAATTAGTGAGTAGAAAATGGATCAACAGCGGAGAAACTAAACTGGAAGCTGGGCTGAACACAGAAAAGAAGACCGCAAGAACTGCTATTATCTGGAATGGAAAAAGACATTACCATAAACATTAATTGAGCAACTTTATGCCAGTGAGATTGATAACTTAGATGTAATAAAATTTTCTCTTGAAAATTAATCCAAAAAGAATAGAGCTGGGCACCATGGTGCACGCCTGCAATTCCAGTGGCTTGGGAGGCTGAGGCAGGAGGATCCAGAGTTCAAAGCCAGCCTCAGCAGTTTAGCAAGGCCCTAAGCAACTGAGACCCTGTCTCAAAATAAGAAATGAAAAGGCTGAGGATGTTGCTCAGTGGTTGAGTGCCTCTGGATTTAATCCCTGGTAGCAAAACAAAACAAAAAAGAAAAGAAAGTGAATAGCTTTAAAATAAAAAATCTTCTCAGTAAATTAATTCCTGGCCAATACCTTTTCTACAAAGAAAACTCCAGGTCCATATGGCTTTATTGATGATCTACCAAGACTTTTAGGGGGGAAAAATATCAATCATGCCAAGCTCTTAGAAGAGAGGACAAGGGAGCATTTCTAACTTGGTGTAGGAGGCTAGCATTATCCTCGTACCAAAACAACACAGATCCCAGGAAAAGAGAACAGCAAGCCTGTGTCCTTCAAGGTAGAAACATTCTTAATAAAATCTAGTGAATCCAGCAGCACAGAGGCCAGCAACGTATATAGCTCAGTGGTGGAGCGCCTTGTCTGACGTGTGAGGCCCTTATTCCGTCGGCAGCATCCTCCCCTCCAGAAAAATCCAGCAGTGTATAAAAAGGAATCCTTTCATCTCCAAATGATGTGAGGTTTGTCCCAAGAAGGTAGTTTTAATCAGTGTAGTTCACCGTATTCGCAGAATGAAAAAGAAAGATGATGTGGTCATCCCAGTAGCTAGAGAACCCGTCTGCCAAGACTCGTCTGTTCGTTCTGTGAACACCCTGAACTAGTAATAAAGGGCAGCTGCTGCTTTTTTTTTTTTTTTTTTAAGAGAGAGGGACAGTGAGAGAGACAGAGAAAGAGAGAAATAACTTTTATCCAGTTTTTCACATGGCCTTCGCTGTTCCAACACCTAGTTGTGTACGTGGTGCTGGGGCCCGAACCTGGGTCCTTGTGCTTGCCAGGCAAGCGCCGAAACCCCTGAGCCACCGCTCCAGCCCAAGGGCAGCTTCTTCAACCTGATAAACTGCATCTGAGAAAAACCCACAGTAATACCGTACTAAGGGTGAAATACCATGTTTTTCCTTGAAGTTTGAGAGCAAGTCTAGCTGCTGGGACTGGTGCTTTTCCACACTGCAATGGTAGCGTTGCTGCAAGTCAAGAAAAAAAAAAAATCTTCCCACATATTGACATTCTTAAGATGTAGTAAAATCATCTTCCTAGACGATGTGATGGTGCGTGTAGAAATTCCCAAGAAACCTAACACAACTGTTAAACTAATGGATTTAGAATGCTCGGATTGT
>PVKS010019144.1:0-38866 GCA_004027875.1 Aplodontia rufa
CAGATACATGGTGCTTTAAAGTTTATATACATGTGAATGACTAAATGTAGTGAATTGGTCCATGCATGATTTCACATACTTATTAATTCTGTGCTTAGGAAGTATAAAATACTTTCTATTTGTGTATAAATACTCATTGTTTTAGCATTTATGAAGAATAGAATATGCTACACTCACCATGTGGCATAATAGAACACTTGACATTCTTAGGAATTTTAAAATAAAAATTTGCAGATTTTGACCAACAACACATCAATTCTATACAAAACAGAGAAATTTGGGACCACAATTTTACTTTCTGCTTTTCTAAATTCTACATATGAGTCACAAGCTCAAATAGCTTTGTGACTCTGAGTCTGTATTATATCATTAAATGCAAAGTCCTGCATAGTCATTTCACATCAACTTAAATGCCATGATATCCTGTTAGAATTAAATAGTAATTGTGTATAAATACTGTATTTTTCTCATTCCATCATTTATGGGCATACAGGTTGAGTCCCTGTATTGACTATTGTGAATAACTCTTGCAGTGAACACAGTAGTATAGATATCTCTTTAACATGCTGGTCTAACCTCTTCTGAATACCTATTTAGTACTTGAATTTCTGTATCATGGTCTTATTCTACTTTTAATTTTTTATGGATGCTGCTAGACATGAAGCCTAAGAATGTTGTACTACTGAGTTATATAGCCCAAGCCTTTTATAAAGTATTCATTTGGAAACATGTTTTCACTAAGATATTACGATGTGACTCAAACATGAAATTCTCTTGCATAGCTTCACAGTTAACTAGCATTACAATCTTTAACACTGTGCTTACCTATTTTTATTTATTTAGTAATTTCCACATTGTTTTCCAAAAGAACTATACAATCTACTGTTTTTGGTTTTCAATTAGACAAATCACTCAAAAATAGTGCAGCACAAAAATAAAAAATGAAAATCTGGCTCAATCAAAGCAGGAATTTTAAACATTAGGAATTGAACATTAGGAAAGTTAAAATTATGATTTACCAAAGAATACAAAGTAACTATTTCAAAAAAAATTTAGTGAGTTACCACACAGAAAAATGAATGAAATTCAGAAATAAATTATTAACAGACATAAGTACAAATTGCATGTGTGACAATTTCCTTTAAAAAAATTATGGGAGTCAGGTGTGGTTTTATACATATGTATTCCCAGCAACATGGGAGGCTGAGTAAGGAGGATCATGAATTTGTGGACAACCTTTGCAACATAATGAATTTCTGTCAAAAGTTAAAAAAGAAAAAGAAAAAGAAAAAAAAGAAAGAAAGAAAAAGAAAGAAAATGAGAAGATAGCTCAGGGTGTAACTCAGTGGTGAGTCAGCCTAAATTCCATCCCAAGTATCAGTATGAAAATCATTTGGAGGGCTGAAGTGGGGGCTTGGTGGTTATGGTACTTGCCCAGCATACACAAGTACATGGGTTCAAACTGCAGCTCAATTAAGTCTCAAAGCCATGCAGAAAACTCAATAAAAATTGATTCTCTGTCTGTGTCTTTCTCTCACTGTCCTTCTCTCTTAAAAAAAGAAAACCACATGGATAGAGCAGTGGCTCACCTGTTATGGTGCTTGCCTCATTTGCACAAGACATGAGTTTGAACCCCAGGACTACAAATGCAACAAACTGTCAGAGGAATGAAGCCCCAATGAGAAACTAAATAAGAAACTAAATAAAATTGGTTCTCGCTCTCTTTCTCTCATTGTCCCTCTCAATAAAAAAGAAGAAAAAGAAAAAGAAAAGAAAATCACAGAAATTATAAAAATGACAATTCTAATAGAAATATGGAGGAGGCAGTATCTACCAAGCTTCTGTCTGACAAAGTACAGAGTTGGGGAAGGGCTCTGTAAAGTCAGCATTCCAGGATATTGCCGAAACCATCCTTCTGGAAATTGGCTATTTGCTCAAATTGGATGTAACTGTTATGGATTGATGAGAAGGGTACTAGTAGAATGCTGGGCTTCAACTTGCAATGCATTGACAGCATTACATCAGCAAGAGGAACTTATTTGCTGAAATCTGCCTTCTGAGGACACATGTGACCAAAATGGCTCCCGACACCCTACTCAGGGGCATCACCTTTAGGTCGTGTTGCTTCTTTGGACCACCTGATGGGATAGGTTAAATATACTTTTCACCCTCATGAACAGCTAGTGGTCCCCTTTGCTGCATATGGAACTGCTACCTGCATGAGCTCTCCGCCCCTTGCTGAACTTTCCCTTCATTGGTCCCCATACTCTTTATAACCTCATGCCCTTCCTCAATAAACAAGTTCCTGCTGTAACTGGTCTCCCTGAAGCATCTGATTGTCTTCTTTAGGGAGGGCTGGAAATGGGCATTCAGCGGAACCTTGCCTCTCTTGGCTGCCTTGGTTGGGGCGTGCTTTTCTCCTTCTCCCCTATGGGTCAGGGGGAACACGAAAGGCTAAAAATCCCAACAGTATTAACACATATTGAAGTCATGAAGGATGAAGCTATACTGACTTCAAAGCAGAGTTGGAAATAGAAAGAAAACTTATTGGAACTAAGGGACACAGAAAATAGTATGCAAACATTGCCTTTCCTATCTTTGCAAAAGTTAAGTTTTCACTTCTTAGCCCATAGGTAAGGATGTACAGATATCTTAAGATTAACAGTTATAGGACTTAGGATAGCTACAGAATGTGTAGTAAGGATATAGTAACAATGTGGTTTTGGGTTAGTAGTTAAAAAGAGTATAAGGGCCTAAACATAGTTAAATAATAAATATCTGAAGGAAAATAGGGAGTCAGAGTTTTGGAAAAGTGTTGGATCTCTGTCTTTTATCAAAACAGGTATAGAGAACTAGGAACAACATTATCCTTTTTGAAAATAACGCTTTTTTAATTTTTTTTAAAATTTTTGAACAACCATACAAGTTTTTAACAAATTAATATAAAATGTGTATAGATTCTGTATATTACAATTACCCCCAGGAGTGCCCCCCCAATTACCCACCCTTATCCCTCCCTTCCCCTTTCCACAATATCTCTAAAAAAGGATTATGTTGTATAACATTACATCTTATCTGGATTTATCACATGATAATAGACCAACTTTCTCACTGGCCAGGGTCTAGTCCCAACCTCCATAGATGAGTGGAGACAATCAACCATTAGTTCTCTGGGTTAAACTGATTTTACTCAGCATAATTCCTTCCATAGCCATGCATTTACCTTCAAAGGTTGCAGTATCATTCTTTCCAATTGCTGTGTAAAATTCCATGATATAAATGTACCACACTTTTTGGATTCATTCATCCCCTGAGGGACATCTACAAAATCCTCAAAAATCTCAACTACAAAAACACTAACAGCCCAGTTATTAAATGGGTGAAAGAGCTAAATAGAAACTTCTCACCAGAGGACATTGATCAAGCCAATGAATACATGAGAAAATGCTCTAAATCTCTAGTAATCAGAGAAATGCAAATGAAAACCACATTAAGATAACACCTTATGCCAGTCAGAATGGCAAAAATGAAGAAAATAAACAATAATAGATGCTGCAAGACTGTGGAGAGATAGGCACACTAACACACTGTTGGTGGAGCTGCAGACTGGTACCGAGCCTCTGGAAAGCAGTGTGGACAATCCTAAAAAAAGTAGGGATGAGCCCACCCTATGACCCCGCTATTCCATTCCTGGGAATCTTCCCAGGGGATTTAAAATAAAGTCTTTTTGTACAACAATTCAAACAGTTCATGAGGATTTGACCATGAACTAATGATAAAGTGGATAGTTTTGTGTCTGGTGCTCTGAAATAATCTAAATGGTTAGAGGTGGTCAATTTCATTATTGAGGCAGATAATGAAAGCATTGTTTATGCACATGTATACAAGAGCTCAAAAATAAAGAACAGAAAGTATTTTGATCAAGGAGTGTACTATGTCTGCTTGCAAATTGCCCCAGAGGTTCAGGTTGTTCCACCATAGCAACTCCACTCATCTTTTGGGGACCCCAAGAGTTGCTGGAGCTGGTCCCTGGCAGAAATCAAAATCATGAACCACAATTATCTACAAGTAGAAAAAAACCACAAAGTCTCAAAACACATCTTATTAAAGTTTAAAAATTAACAGAAAATTTTAAGAGCACCAAAAGAAAAAGATGTGTCTCCTAGAAAGATACAATTAATAGTGAAATTCTTGGTAGAAGCCATATAATAAAGAAATGAACTGGGGAATGTGGTCAAATGTTTGGAATAATAAAATTTCCAACCAAGAACATAATAACCACAAATATTGTCTCCCATGAGTGAAGAAATATAGAGACTTTAAATACCTCAAAAGTTCATTAACACTAGAACTTTCCTCCAAAAATACTAAAGGGAATTCTTCAAACTGAAAAAATAAATCTGCACAGCAACACTTCAAGAAAATTTCAATTTTCTAAGCAAAGAAAAGTCACATACAAACAATAATATTTGTCTATAATGATGGGTCATAAAACACTTCAATCTGCAATAGAATTTGAAAACTTAAATCTCAATGTCAATGATCATATCGAAACCCATAACATATATAAAGGGAAGTGTGAGAGGAAGCAAATGATGACACTCTGATAATCCAAGAACCACAAATTCAACTATTAAGAAAACAATTGTAATTAATATAGAAAAAATCCTACAAAGAAGTAATAATGAGTTCTTCCATTTTAAATATTTCTTTGATTATAAATACATTGTTACAAAACATCATTCCAAATAAAAAGCTTGATTAACGAAATTAAATTAAACAAAAATAACTGTACATGTTCTACAGCAGACTCTAAATTTAAGAATGCAAATGGACTGAAAGCATAAGGATGTAAGAATATTATACAAAAATGATGAAAAGAAAGCTAGGGTGAATAAAGCACGGTCGGCAAAACACAGTTTGCAACAAAAGTTACAAGAAGCAAATGTATTTTAAATTTAACAAGTTGAGAAAGAGGCAAAGTAAAATGATATTTAACCATAAAAGTCATCTTTCCCTACATTACTGCAATAAAAGTAGACACATTTGCAACTCACATGATACTTCCCAAATCTAAAAGACAAAATTTAGAGAATTGAATAAAGAAGTAGAAAAGAACTAGAAGACACCAATCCTCATTTGCTTATAAAGGAAAATGTACTCAAACAAAATGAAAATCACAAAACAAGACAATGAAGAATATTTTAAGCATATTAGATTTACATATGCAATATGTTATATTAAAAACTTGAGAATTATAGCAAATGGAATAGTATACTAAATAAACCACTCTTAGGGAATAAAACAAAGTTTATTAATGGTGAAAATATTAAGATTATTTTGTAAGTATAATAGAATAATATTCAAAATTGAAAGTGGAAAGTATGTTAAAGATCTAAACATATATGGGTAATGTGATGGAGATTCTGGGCTTAGGATTGGTCTTAACTTACTTTGTCAGTATCTATATATTCATGACTATATATATATATATATATACATATATATATATATATATATATATATATATAAATGACAATGATTCCCTCCAATATGGAAGACTATGTTGAACCAATGGTAAAAACAACAACAACAACAAAAATCTCTAAATATGTGGCAATTGATTAAATTTTCGTGAAAATGGTCCTGATCAATAATTGAAAAATAAAAACTTATTTGTACTATTCAAAGTTATCTGGAGACTCCATGTACGATCTATACAATATTATTTTTGCACAACTAGTACAAGCTATTCTAGAAATTTTATAGAATCTCCACATTGTATGAATACTGCTAAAATATCCAAAATACAATCAAATTTGACAATGCTGTTTCCTGACTTAAAAACATATTAAAAGCCACAGAATTCAATTGTTAGCACTGATATCAAGTCACAGAGGCATGGAACCCTGGAGTGAGTGTGGTAACAAGCCTTCATATCTATGGCAGATTATTACATTTGCACACCAATGTTACTTAAAATATTATACAACAGAGCCATTGTTGGAAGCAAACCAAACACCCCTTGAAATGAGTGGAAGAGGTAATTTGGAACACAAAAATTAGAATATTTTTCAAGTCATTAAAGTTAAGATATTATGTGATATCTATAATGTGAATAAATTTTAAATACATTATGTTAACTGAAATAAACAGAAAAGGCATCTTGTGTTATTTATAAGTTGCTAACAAAAAGACATGCTGCAGAACTTTACAGACACCTAAACAAAAACAAAAAAAAATTCTGAACACAAATGAGAATTGATGGTGTTTGAAAGGAGAAGAAAGAAATGAGAACATGTTTATATATAAAAATTACTTTTTGCTTTCTGAGATGAAAATTTTGCAGAGATATATTTGCATGGCAATTTCAAGAAACTTTACTGAATAGTACATATAAAATGTTGGAGATCGTGAGTTTTATTTGTGGCTTGATCACAATTAAAATTTCCAAAAATACATACAATTAGAATTGCAAGTTTTTTAAAGTTATCTTTAGAATGCCAATGTCTTTATCTGAAAAATAGGAACAAACTCAATATATGTATGATTGGCATGCATGTAATTTCAGCTAGTTGGAATTCTGAGGCAGGAGAACTTCAAATACAAGCTATCCTCAATAACTTAGTGAGAGCATTTCTCCAAACATAAATAAAAAGGTTTGGGATGTAGCACTTATTAGAGCACTCCTGGATTTAATCCACATTGCATTTTCATAGAGAAAATTCCCAGCACTATGTATATAGGCAGGATAAAAGACAATCCAGATAAAACATGAAAGTCATGAGCAAAACAGGTATGATATTTATAAAGGCAATTTAAAACACATTAAATTATATTCACAATAGAAACAATTTTCATGCGTATCTTCAATTCAACTTACATTGCTTTAATTTCTGAAGTCATGGAAATCTCCATGTGACCAAATAATGTAGGTAAAAATAAAACATTATTAATTGAAATCAGGAAACCAACACTAGAATATTAAACCCAATCTATAAAAAATAAAGGAAAAAGAAACTGAAACTTTAACTAACAGAAAATTAAGTAACCACAGCAATATTATTTTACAAACTCTTCTATAATGACAATTTTAATCTGTGACTATATATCCAAAAAG
Source organism: Aplodontia rufa (assembly GCA_004027875.1). Lineage (NCBI taxonomy): Eukaryota > Metazoa > Chordata > Mammalia > Rodentia > Aplodontiidae > Aplodontia > Aplodontia rufa. Next base: position 7,121 of record PVKS010019144.1, read on the forward strand.
AACAGTCATTGTGAATTTTGATGTTGATTATATAGTAGAAAATTTCACAGAAACTCCGTTATCATTGTTCATAAAGAGCTCTGAATGCTCTGCCTGCCAACCTTGGAAAGGTGGATATGTGTGGGGAGGGGGAAGCCAAAGAGAAAGGACAGACAAACAAAGAATTTTTTAAGGGCTTAACTCACAACTCAGGGCCTTGTGCATGCTAGGGAAGTGCTCTGCCACTGAGCTGAATCCCCAACCCCCAAGAATTCTTGAGCTGTCTATCTCTCTCTCTGATATTCTCTCTCTGTCTCTCTTCTCTATCTCTCTCTATCTCGCTCTCTATCTCGCTCTCTCTCTCTCTCTCTCTCTCTCTCTCACACATACACACACATGGTAAAAAGGGCTCTCATAACTTACAATGTGATGGTAAAATTGGGAGCATTTTACTTGAGAAATACTGTGGTCAGTTTGAAGCCAAGTCCTGAAGTGAGAGCTGGGTCAGGGCCAAAGACATTTCACAGCAGCATGCTAGTCACTTCAGTGAACAAACCCAGCAACAGTCACAATATTCCCATGCCCTACCACCTACAGAGAAAGCTCTTGGGAATTGACCTAGAGAGAATTTCAACATAGACCAGCAGCAATAGTGGATTGCTGAAGACCACATCACTCACATCCCTGTACCACAAACAAAGGGACAAAGTTGACTGAGGTGGATCATTTCCCAGGAAGAGTACCAAGGGGTGAAGGAGCCCACTCAGCAAATATGGGCTGCTTGTCTCCAGGGAAATATCCATTCACCCGGTGGACATAGTGGCCAACATTATTCTGACTGAGTATGAATTCACTATTTCTCCACTGTTAATACCTGTGCACTCAATGGACTCAGACAAAGTACACAGTTCCTCAGTCCAGATGATGATTCCTCCATTTACCAACCCCTAACAAAGAGTCAGGCACCACCAGAGGCCTGGGACTACAACCAGCATCAGAGAACCAAACAAAAAGAGAAGAAGATATAGAACTGGTGGAACTGCCAGAGGAAAGGGATGGACATCAGGTTTAACAGATAAAAATAAAACACCTAGCATTCTTCTTTATATCCATTTTCATTGGGGTAAATTCAATAATATTCTCTGGCTCTATTCTCTCTCTCTCTCTCTTTATGATCAAATTTACTGAATTTAGGCTCCCTCCACCTCTCATTCTCTCACCCACTGTCTTTCTGCCTTCCCTCCACTTTACTTCTCCAATTTACCAAGTAAGGTAATAATAAGATCACTAACTAAACTACTAATCATTTGTTTAATTGGTTCCAGAATTTTATTGGAAGTATTTCACTGAACTTTAGGAATTGAAGAGAACAATTGCACCAAATTTTTGTCTCTCAAGGTTGACTAGAATAAGTATTGGCTTAGGAAAGACTGTAATAAACAGGCTCAATAGCTTCTCTTAAAGAGGGACTAATATTATGGTCAGCAGAGGTCACACATTGATTTGAAATAGTAGTATTCAGAAATCCACCAAACCCAAGGTCCATAAGGAAAAGAAGCTCACAAAGTAAATCCTCACTTGAAAGAAGAAAACAAAAATACTGAAAGATGGATAGACATACAAAAAATAAGAACATACAAGGGAAAGAATCACCCAAACAACCCATAACGCCTCAAAAACACATGTCAATGACAGCACAGTGGAAGAAATGTCAGAGAATGATTTTAGAAAATTCATACATAAAAGATTCTACAAGCTAAAAGGTGAAGTAAGGAAAGAATACAAATAGGAAATATAGAAAGTGAAAAAACACTTCAGTAGAGATCCTGAAAAAAATCACTAACAAATCCTCAAAACAAAAGATTCAATAAAACAAATTTAAAATACAATGGAAAGCATAGCCAATAGTTTAAACTACTTGGAAGAAAGATTTTACAGTTTCAAAGATAAAGTAATTAATCTTCAAATACAGTAGACTGTATATCAAAAAGATTTTAAAAGATCACAAAAAGAATATTAAAGAAATCTGGGTTAACATCAAGAGACCAAATTTGAGCATTGTTGGGGTAGAGAAAAAGATGGAGGCACAAATTAATGGTCTGCACAATGTATTCAATGAAATCACTTTTAAAAATTTTCAAAATCAAGAACAAAATGGAAGCTCATATTCAGGATGCAGAAAGAACTCCAATTATACAAAATCACAATAGATCGATCCCAAGGAATATTGTGATGAAAATTCCTAATATATAGATCAAGAAGAAAATCTTAAAACCTGTATGAGAAAAGAGACAAAACATGATTAGTGGAAAATCAATTCACATCATGACTAACTTATCAACCCAAACACTGTAATAAGAGATTGGAAAATATATACCAAGCTCTGAAAGAGAAAGTTTGCCAAGAAGAATACTATACCTAGCAAAATTAAGCTTCAAATTTGAGGATGAAATAAAAACCTTCCAGAACAAACCAAAGCTAAAAGAATTCATATCCAGTGTTTCTCTTTTCCCATAGCCTCTCCAGCATCTGTCATCGTTCATATTATTCATCATTGCCACTTGACTGGAGTGAAGTGGAATAAAAATTATGCTAAGTGAAATATCCCAAACGAAGAGATTCAAGGTTTGAATGTTTTCTCTCATCTGTGGAAACTAGAGTAAAACCTGATGCAGGATGAAAGTAAACTAATTGAAATAATAAACTCACCATAGTTGAGATTTCACATAAGCTGGGGAATCATTCCAATGAAGGTGGGGAAGAAGGAAAGGGGGAAAGAGAGGGGAAGGAGGGATTAAGGGGGTTACTAATGCCACTGGGAAGTCTGGATGTCCATAAGAAGTCCAAATATACACAGGCAGGCAGAGAAACTGAGAAATTTGAAAAATTAACATGCATGTGTATGCTTATTTTTATCTATAACATGGGGGTATTTCAGAAGAGACAAGAGAGTGGAGAGTGGATGAAGTGCAGAGATCCTGGACTAGGATCAGCCTTAACCTACTTTGTCAATATCCATGTATGCGTGAATATGTAACGATGATTCCCTCCAATATATAAAACTATATTAAACAAAAATAAAATAATCACCCAATTTAAAAAAGGATGAACAACAAAAAAAGGAACAAATGCCAATCCTCCACAAATTATTCCATGAAATAGAAAAGGAGAGAACTCTACCATACTCTCTAGTAAACTAATATCATCCTTAAGCCACAACCTGACAAAGACAAATAAAGGGAAAACACTATAAACCAATATCTTGATGAACATGGATGCAAAATCCTTAATAAAATATAGTCAAACCACATACAAAAACCACATTAAAAAGATAATATACCATGACCAAGTGGGATTCATCCTAGGGATCCAATGTTTGAATAAAATTTGGAAGTCAATAAATATAATTCACTACATGAGTAGACTTTAAAATAAAAATCACATCATAATTTCAATAGATGCAGGGAAATAACTGACAAGGTGCAACACCCATTCATGTTTAAAACTTTAGAAAAAAAATAGGAATAGAAGGAACTTACCTCAGTATGACAAAGTTTATTAATGACAAACCTATGGTGGACATTATTCTGAATGGAGAAAAATAAAAAGCATTTCCAGTGAAACTATCCTGAGTGAAATCAGCATAACCCAGAGAACCAAGGGTCGAATGTCTTCACTCATCTGTGGAGGCTGGAAGTAACCACTGGCCATTGAGAAAGGAGGTCTATTATCACGTGTTAAATCTGGAAGAGTTGTAATATTGTACAACCTCATACATTTTAAAAATGTTTTCGGATGGGGAGCGGAGGGATAAGGGTGGGCAATTGGGGGGTAAATCTAATCCTCAGAATCTATCTTCATACGATATTATGTCATTAAAAATGTATATGATTGTTCAACAAATAAATTTCTCAATTTAAAAAAATAAAACAAAAGAGGAACTAGAAAAGGATGTCCACTTTCACCACTCCTATTCAACATAGACTTGAAAATCTGGAGCAATTAGTCAAGAGGAGGAAATTAAAGTGAAATGGATAGGCAAAAAAAAAGTGTTCAAACTATCACTGTTTGCTGATGACGTGACTATATGTTTAGAAGATAAAAAAAAAAAAACCTTTCAACCGAAGACTTACAGAGTTCATAAATGAATTCAGCAAGGAGCAGGATAAAAAATCAACATTCACAAATCAATTGCACTCTTTTATTCCATTGAGGAATACTGAAAAAGAAATCAGAAAAACTATTCACAATTGCTCTAAAATTACTTGGGAAACAATGTAACAAATGATGTGAGGGACCTCTACAAATGACAACTATACAACACTAAATAATTAAATTGTAGATGACCTTAGAAGTTGGAAAAATCTCACAGGTTCTTGCATGGAGAAAATTAATATCAAAATGGTCATGTTATCAAAAGTACTATACAGATTCAAAGCAATTCTCTTCAAATTTCCAATAACTTTCTTCATAGATTTAGAATAAGCCTTCATGAAATTCATTTGGAAAAATAAGAGACCCAGAATAGCCATAGCAGTCCTTAGTGACAAGAGTAAAGCTGGAGGAATCACAATAGCAGACTTCAAATTATACTAAGAGCTATAATAACAAAAATGGCAAGGTACTGCCACCAAAACAGACATAGAGACCAATGGAATAGTAAGAAGATATCAAAACTAACCTGCATAATTACAGTTACCTCATAGGCAAAAAGGAGCCAAAACATAATTGGAGAAAATATAGTCTCTTTTAACTAACTGTGATTGGAAAACTGGAAATCCATATGTAGAAAAAAAAAAATCTCAGTCTCTATCCCTCAGCTATCACAAAACTAAGCTCAACATGGATCAAAGACCTCAGAATTAGACCAGAAACCCTGCACCTAGAAGAATAATGACAGGCCAATACTCCAACACACTAGCTTAGGAATTGACATCCTAAACAAGATCCCCAAAGTATGAGATATAAAAGGGAGGGGAGATCAAAAAATGGGAAGATATCAAATTGAAAAGATTTCTCAGAATAGGAAACTATTAAGAGTACGAAGGAGAACATACAGGCATACAGAATGAGAAAAACTCTATGCCTCCTACATCTTGTTAATATCCAGGATATACCAAGTGCTTAAAAAACTTAACACCAAAAAAAAAAAAAAAGAAAAAAAAACAATCAATAAATGGGCAAAAGAACTAAACAGACACTTTTCAAATGAAGAAATGTCAACCAATACAGGAAAAAATGTCTCAACATAAGGCTGTACCAGCGGGTCAGTATTTGGAGTACTTGCCTTGCATTCACTAGGACCTGGGTTGGAACCCCAGCACACATATACATCTACATGTTTCAGAATAAAAGGCCAGAAGAAAAAATAAATTAAATTCATTCTTTCTCCATGTGTGCTTAGAAAAAGAAGGCTCAATATCTCTAACAATTAGACAAATGCAAATTAAAACTATACTGAGTTTTCACCACTCCCGTTAGAATGGCAATAATCAAGAATATAATGGACAAAGGCAGGGATGTGGGGGAAAGAGTAAACTTATGCACTGTTGGTGGGATTGAGAACTGGTGTAACAACTCTAGGAAACAGTTTGGAAAATCCTCTAAAACTAAGAATGGTTTTACCATTTGACCCAGTTGTCCATTCTACTACTTGGTACATATTCAAAAGAGGCAAAATCAGCATACTACAAGGATGCAGCCATATTAATTTTCATTGCAGCTCAATTCATAAAAGCTAAGTGATGGAAACAACCAACATGCCCTTCAACTGATGAATGCATAAAGAAAGTGTAGCATATATAGAAAATGGAGTATTACACAGCTGCAAGAAAAATAACATTATGTCATTTACTAGGAAATGGGTGGAATTTGAGGATATTGTGCTAAGTGAAATAAGCCAGACTGAAAAAACCAAAGGTCAAATGTTCTCTCTGAAGAGCAAGCACACCCAAAACATGGAAAAATAACAGAGGAATAGTCAAAGGTGAAGGAAATGGAGGAAGAAAGAAATGAAAAGGAAAATTTGATGGAAGGAAACAGACTCAACTTGCTCATGTTCGTGTATGAATATATCCTATTGAATCTCATCAATGTATGTATCAACAAGTCACTAATAATGCTATTTAGTAAATAACGGACCAGTAGAAAGAAGGGAAAGGAAAAGGAGGTGGAGGGAATACAGGGAATTGAATTAGAATAAGTTATACTGCATGATTTTATACAAGTATAAATGTTTTATTCTATTGTCAAATACACTTAAAAAGAATAGGTGGTGGGAGGAAGGGGAAATGCTGGAACTGAGTTAAAACAAAGTACACCCCAAGCCTTTGTAAGTATGTGATTCTATTTAGTATTATTCAAGATATGAAATAAATCTTCTTCATAGGTATAAGAATTATGTCACTATAACTGGATATATTACAATAAATGTTTACACCAGAAAGAGAAGCAAAGGGACTAGGGCATAAAGGAGGCAGGTGGGGGAGTCCTGGAGAGGATGTTGCTAAATTATATTGCTGTATTGTGTACATCTATGAATATGTGACAACAAATACCAGTACTATGTACAAACATAATGCACTAATAAAAAATAAAAAGAGTTATGATAAGGGAATTATAATGAATTAGTATACAAATAATATTACAGAAACTGCTTTATGATATTAATATATTACAATGGTTTGAAATAGAATTCTCCAGAAATGTGTACATGTTTCTGAAAGACCCACAAATAAGTGAAGAACTGTCAGAACAATCTGACCTTCATAAACAAAGAGGAGTGTGTATGTTGTGGATCTGAATGTACATGGATATCACTGGAAGAAAAGGAGGAGATCTCAAAGAATTTTTTTTCAACTACTGTCATTTACGGAACACTTTCTTTATGCCAGACATTACTATAAACACTTTACAAATTTCATTAACTCTTTATTTTTTTAAAAGTTAACTGCTTTAATGTGTTATAAAATTTTTAAATTTATACACTACTAATGATCATCAATAAATACTGAATTGAATAGCTGTGACCTCAATGAATTTAATGTCATGATAAACGAAAGCAGCACATGTTCTTCTATGATAGCAAGAGAAACAAACCTAAGCTTCTGAAAAATCTTTTCTGTGGGATAACTTCTCAATCAACATTTTGAAGTTTGGCATTCTCCTTGACTTTTGGACCTTTCATCTGTATTCTCTGTTATGTGCAGGCTACAATCTTTTATAACACTGAATTTTTCTATATACCACTTATTTAAGGCAAAGGATATTTATCACCCCAAGAAAGGCAGAGATTAAAGACTTTTAAAAAGTCACTAATATTTTCCTGTCTTAACCAAAAAAACCTTGTCCATCTCTTTTCTTGAAAGCAAGAATATGGGGCTGGAGTAGTGACTCAGCAGTATCACACTTGCCTGGTATGCATAAGGACCTGGGTTCAAACCCCAGCACCACATATACAACTAAGTGTTGGAACAAATAAACCAAATAAAAAACTAAGTAAAATTGACTCTCTCTCCCTCTTTTTGAAAAAAATGACAGCAAGCAAGAATCTGAAACTTATTTTTTACTGTAATATTCTACAAGGGAAGAAAATTTAATACTGATAAATCAGTTAGGAATTTTTAAGAGAATATGTATATGCTCACCCAGGAAAACCAGATTTCTGTAGTTCTCTAACATCACATCTGCATATAAGTTCCTCTGAGAAGTCTCCAGGCATTCCCATTCCTCTTCAGAGAAATAAATGGTCACATCATTGAAAGTCACCAGTTTCTGAAATAAGAATAATTAAATAGCACAATGACAAAATGATCACTCACAGAGTTTCTAATTTACTGAAGATAAAATAAAAGTAGAATTGGCTTTCAAGTAGATGAGTGACTTTAATTATTTAGTAAGATACTTTTAAGATACTTTTAAATGCATTAGAGCTCTTTTTCAACTGACTGAAAAAAAAGTGACATAAGTCCAAAAACACTGCATATACTCCAATTTATGAACTAAAACATAAGCTTAAGGAATCAATATGAAAATACACATTTTAATTGCAATTTTTTATTTTATAAGAAAAATAGAATATATTGATATAATCCCATGTATTCTGTCACACCACAACAACATAATCATAGCAATTAACAGCAAGAAAAACAAAAGAAAGTACATAAATACTTGGGGATTGAATAATGCTCTCTTAAATGAAGAATGAGTCAAAGATGAAATGAGAACAGAAATCAAGAAATTCTTAGAAATGAATAAAAATGGTGACACAACATATCAAAATCTCTGGGACAGTATGAAAACGTTCTTAAGAGGGAAATTGATTGCTCTGCTCAAAGGTCAGGAGAGAGACCAAATAAATAAGCTTATGCTCCAACTCAAATCCTTACAAGAAGAGGTACAATTCAATCCCAAATCCAACAGAAGACAGGAAATAACAAAGATCAGAGCTGAAATGAATGAAATTAAGAACAAAAAACAATGCAAAGAATCAAGAAAACAAAGAGTTGCCTCTTTCAAAAATTAAGTAAAATTAACAGATCCCTAGCCAACCTCAACAAAAGGAAGAATGAAGTGAAGCAAATCCACAAAATCAAAGATGAAAATGGAGGTATCGCCACTGAGTCATCCAAAATCCAGAGGATTATTAGAACTTGTTTTGAAAATGACTATTTTCCAAAGGTTGATAATCTGGAAGACAAGGGCAAATACCTTGCACATGACACCCCCAAATTAACACAGAAGGATGTAGAAATCTAAATAAATCAATCTCACAAGTGAAGTTGAAACAGCATTCAAAGGGCTTCCAATAAAGAAAAGCCAAGGACCTGATGGATTCACAGTAGAATTCTACCACACCTGTACAGAAAAATAAACCCTGATCCTCTACAAATTTTTCCATGATACGGAAAGGGCAGAAAACTCTCAAATATTTTTTAAGAGGCAAATATAACCCTGATTCCAAAACCCAAAAAGACACATCGAGAAAACTACAGACCAATTTTTCCTAATGAACACAGACACAAAAATCCTTAATAACCTTCTAGTGAATTACATCCAAAAACCCATCAAGAAGATAACACAACACAGTCAAGTAGGCTTCATTCCATAAACACAAGGCTGTTTCAACATATGAAATCAACAAATGTGATACATCACTTAAACAGAATTAAAGACAAAGACCACAGCATTATCTGAACTGATGTGAAAAAGGCCTTTGATAAAATTCAGTGATCATTTATGCTCAAAACTCTGGAGAAGATAGGGATTAAAGGAAAATACTTGAATTTGGTAAGAGCGATTGATGACAAACCTATAGCCAACACAATTAGTGGAGAAAAATTTAAACCATTCCCACTAAATTCAAGGCTGCCCATTCTCACAACTCTTATTCAATATGATCCTTGAAACCCTAGCCAAAGCTATCAGATAAGAGAAGGAAATCAAAGGAATTCAAACAGGCAAAGAGAAAGTCAACCTATCTTTATCTGCTGAATGACATGATCCTATACATAGCAGAACCAAAAAGTTCTATCAGATAACTTATTAAATGAATTTTGCAAAGTGGCAGGTTACAAGATCAGCACTCATAAAGCAACAGTTTTCCTATATTAAAGCAACAATTCTGATGAAGAAGAAATCTGGAAATCTGTCTGATTCACAATAACCTGAAAAAGAATAAAATATGTGGGTATTAATCTAACAAAGGGTATAAAGGAACTCTACAATGAAAAATACCAAACATTAAAAAAAGAATTTAAAGATCTGAGAAGTTGGAGAAATTTTCCATATTCTTGGTTAGTCAGAACCCCTATAATTAAAATGGTCATTCTACAAAAAGCCCTGAAGAGGTTCAAAGCAATCCCCAACAAGATACTAATGATGTTCTTCATGGATATAGAAAAAGCAATTCTCAAATTCATTTGGAGTAACCGGAAACCCAGAATAGACAAAAATTTAATAAATAAGAAAGAGGAAACAGGAGATATCACAATACCTGACCTAAAATTATTTTATAAGGCTATAGTAACAAAAACAGCATTATATTGTTATCAAAACAGACATGAAGACCAATGGAATAAAATAGAAGATACTGAGATGAACCCCCAAATCTTCAACCATCTGATATTCGACAAAGGGGGCAAAAACATAACAAGGAAGAAAGACAGCCTTATTAACAAATGGTGATGGACAAACTGGACTGACACATGCAGACAACAGAAACTAGACTGTTATCTGTTACCTCAGAAAATAATCAAATTGAAGTGGATCAAAGAATTAAAAATTAAACCAGCAACTATACAAATGCTGGAAGAAAAAAAAGGATCTACAATGTATGGCATCGATGTAGGCACCACCTTCCTTAACAAGACTCCCATTGCACAAGAATTAAAGCCAAGAATCAATGAGTAGGATATCATTAAATTGAAAAGCTTTTGCACAACTAAAGAAATAGTCAACAGTGTCAAGAGAGAACCAACAGAATGGAAGACTATCTTTGCCTGCTATTGCCTCCAAAAGGGGAGTGATATCCAGAATATACAAAGAACTCAAAAAAATGAACACCAAAACCACAAACAATCCAATCACTAAATAGACCAGGGAACTAAAGACAAGTTTCTCAAAGGTAGAAGTCCAAAATGCCAATAAATGTATGAGAAAAAGTTCTGCATCACTAGCAATCAGAGACATGCAAATTAAAACTTCATTGAGATTCCACCTCAACTCAGAGGGGCTAAAAATGAAAAATGCATGCAATAACAGATGCTGGAGAGGTTGTGGGAGGAGTTGGTGGAGCTGTAAACTTGTACTGCCACTGTGAAAGCAGTATGGAGAATCTTCAAATAACTAGGGTTTGAATTACCTTATGACCACCTATCCTACTTCTGGGCATTTTTACAAAACAGCTAGAATCGGGCATACCAGAAAGACACAGTAACATCAATGTTTATAACAGCTAAATTTACTATAGCCAAATTATGGAACCAACCCAATGCCCATCACTAGATGAACAGATTAAAAATTTTTGGTATATATATATTATATATATATAAGAGAGGGACAAGAGAGGTTATTTGAAAGCGGGAATATTCAACTCTCATTAGAAGCTTAGCTATACACAGGTGGGCCGTGAAATAGAAATGTCAACAATAATTGTACATGTACATGCTCATTCCAAAGTACAGTATGTTGAGATTACAGAGGAGACATGAGTTCAGTGAATGGATGAATGAGGAAGACAATGGTCTAGGACAGGCCTAAACTTACTACTTTGTTATGTCAAAATCCATGTATGTACAAATATGTAACAAAAATTCCCTCCAATATGTAAGACTGTGCCAAACTGATAACAATAAATAAAATTTCAAAAAAGAAAATAAACACTTTGATTGCAACTTTATATTGCCTAAGATAAATTACATATATTTCTCTGAAAAAATTACAGTGATTAAGGACAGTAATTCTTAAATTTTAATGCACAAGCATGAATCAGAGATTTACTAAATAATGCAGGCTAATTCAGAATTGCTGATACAGAGCCTGGATTTTCTGTATCTGTACCAAGTTCCCGAGTGATTCCAATTAATATTGGCACAGGAGAAACATTAGAATTACAATGAGATAAACCACTAAAGAAAACACATTCATGAATTCGTGTTCAAATATTTTTAGGATTTATGTTTGTTATTAAAATAGCACATATCAACAACAATCCTTTCTGATCATTTCAAATGTACACATATATCTCTAAAAGTTTTACATGTTTCTTCATAAAACCCAAAATAAGGTGATAACAGTAACAGCATTCATCTTTTATGACATCTTGTTAAACATCCAGGAAAAGGAAAACCTTGATTTTTAGAAAAATTTATTTGATCTAAAATTCAAAAAAAGGAGCATTAAAGTAAAAAAAAATTGAATGATAAAAGGATTTTCTGATCAAGGAAATTATTATAAATCAGAAGAGTAATGAAAATATGTTAGGAAGACTAAATCAAATTGATCAAATGATATCTATATTTTATAGATTCATGAAAATGTCAACATTTTACACATTAAAATAAAAAATTTTCCTATATATGAAATTAAGAAATATAAAACTTATAAATCAATTTGGCATTGTTGACATACATATGTTTAAAGACATAATAATATAGGCACTACTGTTTATGAGTCCTGTACACTATTCAAATTTACCCTGTTAATGATTTGTTTTGAGCTATATTTTATAATTGTTAGACACTTAGAAAGATATGTTTTTATTTCGTTTATTGTAGTGCAAGGGGATTGTGAGATATACATATGTGAATTGGAGGTAGAACTTAATGAAAACCTACAGAACTGTGTGTGTTTCAATTCAGGACCACCAGAAAAATAGCCAGTACCTATAGTGAACAAGAGTGAGAGCTCCCATTCACAAAATCAAGGGAAAAATTTAAAACATACAAAAGAGGAAATTAAAGATGATTTGATGGAGAAAAGCTACATTCCTAATTTCTCCATGACACATGATTCAACAATAGAAATACTACTCCTATAAGTGGGAGGGTGAAAGATGGAGTTCACTAAAACTGAATATGGGACAGTAGAGCCACTTAGAGACTCAGAAATTGGGTATGTTAACCAAAGAAAAAAGACTGCATTGGAACTAAGCCAGCTGTGACAGCAACACTGGAGGTGCTGATTCAGCAGAGAAAGAGAACACAGAAAACTCATTGGACAGGAGAACCTCATCCAATTAGGATAAGGCATGAAGAAATTAAACAAGGGAATTCTGCAGCATATATCCCTTGATTGAATGGAAATACTAGTGCTACACTGAGAGCACATTGCAGAGATTGGACTTGCCACTACTACAGTCATGTGAACCAAGTCCTCAAGGTATCCACATCCTCTTTATTATGTTTTTCTAAAGAGCTCTGACTAGCATATTATTCTCTGGTGAGAAAATTTACAAAACTTTTGTAGATATTTTCAAATTGTTTCTCAAGTTGAACACACCAATTAGTAAATTACATAAGGAAAATAACTGACAATTACAGAATAAAAGCATAAATTACAAGTGTCTGTTTCATGCTTGGCATAAAAACAATTAGTAAAAAATAAAAAAAAATTAGCAGAAAAGAGGGAACAGAAAAGAGATGGGAGGATGGGAGGGGAAGAGGAAATATTGGGGACTGAATTAGAATAAGCTATATTCCATGCTTTTATAAATATGTCATTTTATATTCTACTGCCATGTATATCTGAAAATAACCAATAATTTAAAAAAACTCTATTTACATACTATATGAGAAAAGGCATTTAAGTGTTGCTTGGATTTCCATTACTAAAGAAATAGGTTATTTTTCTTCATTTCTAAAGTGAACATTCACAGAGACACTCAAGATCATGGTGTAGAGAAAGAACACATCTCTACTTGGGAATACATGCAGCAAGAGTACTGTTTCTCCGATGGTGAGAGAAGGATGAAGTTCACTAAAATTCTGTATTGGGCAGCCAGGATGTATTAGAGCCTCAGAAGTTTGGGTACACTAACCAAGAAGACAGACTCCACTGGAGTCATGCCAGTCATGGCAACACTGCTATCTTGGCTTAGTGGAAGAGCGCATAGAAACACACAGGACAGATTTAACATGGAAAAGCCCAAGACTGGAAAATCACTCTGTACTTAGCTGATACAGACACTACACTGGCACATGGAGAGTGCTCCACATATCCTGGCTGAACATCAAGAGCTGAGATAACAGACATTTTGAGGCTGTTATACTGCAGATGCTACAACAGGAGGTGATACATGGTCATGGCAAGTGCTGGCAATGTGACTTAATGTGTACCTAGCACAACAAAATGAAACAAGCAGAGAATATTTTAACCAGGGGGATTCAAATCAAGAATGTGAAGGGGAGCACAACTGGCTCTCCATTAGAGTCTGTGGCTCATGTGACCTGTGGAAGTGGAATGGGAGTTTGAACAAGTGGTGTATGTACACTCAGGGAGTGAAACTGGGTGATCTACAAAGACTGTCCATGGACAACAGAGCGGGTGAAAGATCAGATCTCCTACCCCATGAGTGGAATACTGGGAGGACTCCTGAGATCAAGACTTCTAGCAGAGATCATCAACACCCGGGCCCTTGGAGTGTGTTGATCTACTCTGTCAAGAACACCAAAGCAAGGACTCTGAGGCTTGATTATATCCAAGCCCAACCTGCCAAAACTCCACTTCTGGATGAAGCCTTACCTTTGAAATAGAAGTGGTCATGTATAATGGCCTCCTGGAGCTCCCATGTATACAGGCACCAGATTTTTGACCCTGTTTCAAAATAAAAATAGAAGGGGCTGCAGATGTGGCTCAGGGGTTAACTGCCAAAAGGTTCAATTCCTGGTGGTGAAAGGAAGAAAAAGATGAAAGAAAGAAGAAAGAAAGAGGGGAAGGAAGGACATAGAAGAAAGAAGGGGAGGAAGAGGAAAGGGAGGAGGAAGGCAGTGGCTGTATGTTCAAAGGAATTCTGAGAAAAATGATTAGTGTCATTTCAAACAAGGTTTAATTTCAGAAGGAGGTAATCTGCGTCTCTAAGAAACAATGACCCACTATGAGATATGTATTGGTAGGAATTCAGCCTCTCATGGGTAAATTCTTAAATAATAGATTGAGCTGACTTTGCAAATACCTGCAAAACTCCAATTCTGCAGCTTAAAAAACAAACATATTGATAAATATTAATTTGGGTAAGACCTGAGAGCTATATTAACATTGTTTAGATATTTAGCCAATGATAGTTTATGCATACACCTAATAAATAAAACACTATGCAACTAAGGCAGATTTAATGTGCTAGATTTAAAGATAAATTCTGTCATGTATCTCAGAAAAGGAATATTTAATTCTTTGTGTTTGAGTGACACAACTTCAACACAAAAGTAATCATCCAGTATTGCTGGATTCTTACCTCAGGGATTTAAAATCCTTTGTGTTCTTTTAAATGAATGTCATCAGAAGTGTAAGCTGTGAGGGTTAAAGCTGGACAAAGAAATCATTTTGCAGTATGAAGATGATATACTTATAGCCAAACCCATCTGTGAACTATATTTTTCAAATACTATTTTTTATATAAATGACCTCACCTCATGTGAATATGAGATATCCACTAAAATGATTTAATTTGCAAAGAAAACACCTACCTGACATTCCATATTACCCAATGAAACTGAATTTTGATGTCAGGACAAAAGCAGGCTATCATCATACTCAAAGAAGCCAGGAACTGGGCAGTTATGTGGGTTTCTGGGAATGTCAGTGTAATGATTTAGATATTATAGTCCCATCTTAAGGCTCATCTGTGAGAAAATGCAAATTTATACATGGAACGATTGGATTGTGAGTCTTAACCTAATCAGTGTGTTGATTCCATGATGGGGAATAGCTAGAAGGGAACTACAATAGATTAGGGGGTGGCTGAAAGTGGTGGGTCCCTGGAGGTATGGTTTTGGGGTTGATATTGTACGCTTGTCAAGCAGACCTTATTCTCCACTTCTTGGTGCCATATTCCCAGCTAATTTCCTCCATCACTCTCTTCTGATATTATGTTCTGTTTCATTCCAGGCCCTGATGAATGGAATCAACCATGTGTGGACTGAGACCTCTGAATTTATAAGCCACCCAAATTTTGGAACTAGCAGTAAAAACCTGACCAAAACAGTCACCATCCTGCCATATTTGGATCCCTAATTTTGGACTAATAGGTAAACTGCAATATTTGACTTTTACACCAGAGTACCAATTCTTCTTGGAGAGGTTAATCCAAAGCATCATGACAGCCCCTGTTCTAAGCCTGCCTGACTCACAAAATGTGTTAAATCTATACGCAAAAGAGTACCAAGCTACAGTCCTTCAAGTTCTCTTACATACAGTACAGACATACTGTGACCAGTAGTCTCTGTCCGAACAGCTTAAAACACAGAAAAAGGTGAATCTTTCTGCCTTTGTTGTGTGACTGTCACCTGTGATTTATAAGAAGAGGTTGAGAAACCCACTCAAGAAGAACCCATTACTGGTTTGATTCTCATCAAGCCCTGTTCTGCTCAAACTGAAGGAAGAATATCAAATGACTATGGTGAAGAAAGGGAGACTCCAAGCCATCCTCTTAGACAATTCAAATGTCAACCTTAAGAGAATCTGTGTGCACCTTAAATCAAACAATCCAATTGCCAGCATATGGTGATGGACAAATACAGTATGATGGTTCAGAGAGCTTGGAGACCTTTTAACAAGTTTCATTTACTCCAAAGTAATGGAACAACAAATATGAAAAGCAAAGACTTTGTCGCTAACAACACCAACCCAGAAAGAAAAGCTAAGTTCTCTGAAAACAGCTCTAACTGACCAAAAGGAAAAAGGTAAGCATTTACACAGACTCAAGATATGCTTTAAGGATAGAGCATGCACATGGAGTTACTGAGAAAAAAGAGAAAATTAAGACAAATACTCAAGCATATGGAATTGGCAACAACTTCCTCAACAAGACTCCCAAGGAGAAAGAACTGAATTTAAAATTTAATGAGTGTGATGCAATAAATTAAAAATCTTTTCCTCAATCAAGGAATTGATTAAAACTGTCAGAAGATAACCCATAGAGTGGGAGATACCAATGGCCTGTGGTTCTTCTCCCAGGGTACTAATACATTGGAGTTTTACTCTGCTCTTAGAAAAAAACAATTTTGCAGTCTTTGAAGGAAAATGAATGGCAACAGAAGACATCATGCTGAGTGAAATTAGCCAAACCCAGAATATTCAGTCCTGAATGTCTTTCCTTATTTGTGGAGGCTAGAGATAATCCCAAGCATGGGAGAAAGATAGTCAAACTCATGTATTGGACACACCAAGGGCATAGTAACACAAAATCTAGGGGAACAATAGACATGCAGAGGTGAGCAGGGAGGAATATGCAGAGGGATGTGTTGGGTTGGAAGACAAAGTGATCGAGGGAAGCAATCAACAATGTAGCATACCTTTAACCTCCCCCCAGAAATTCTACTGATAATATGTAATCATTTATTTCTGGATAACTCACAAAATACATAAATATATACACTTACAAATACATACATATATACACATACATATATATTTATAGAGAGAGAGAAAGAAAGAGAGTGAGAAAGAGATTTATATCTATTATAGGGTCATAATATAGAAGAATGAAGTGAATGGTGTGTGGGTGATTTGGGGGTGACTATGGTTTAGGATCAATTGCATTATACACATTTACACATTCATAAACATGTACGATAGTACATCAATAAACTAAAATAATCAATCACTGGGATGCCATTAAACTAAAAACTTTTGCTCAGTGAAAGAAGTGGTCAAAATTGTCACAGAGAACCTACAGAATGGGAGATAATCATGCCCTGTGATTATTCTGACAGGGGATTAATATCCAATATTGAGAAAGAATTAAAAAAATCAGATGTCAAAAACACAAACAATCCCATCCATAATTGGGCAACAGAGCAAAACAGAAACATCTCAACAGAAGAAATCATGGAAGCCAATGAATACATGAAAAAGAGTTCTAAATCCCTAGTAGACACAGAAAAGCAAATCAAAACTATATTAAGAATTCACCTCACTCAATTCAGACTGGCAAAGATGAAGAATATAAATAATAACAGATGCTGCAAGGGTTGGGAGGAGATAGGAACACAAGCACACCATTGGTGGAACTACAGACTGGTATAGCCCCTCTGGTAAACAGCATGGTGACTTCTCAAAAATTAGGGTTGAATTCACAATGGGTACCAGCCATCCATCTCTGAGTATTTTTTCAGAAAAGTTAGAATCAGCACATTACAGTGATACAGCAAAATCTGTTCGTAGCAGATGAATTTACCATAGCTAAATAATTAAAGAAAGAAAAACACTTGCAGTGCAAGAGGGGAACTAATAGCAAATTTTCTCCATCCTAATGAGCTTGTGTAGGGGATTTATATAGACTTGGGTCACTTCCATAGGCCCAACATTATGCTACTTAGAGCTCAGAAAGTGCTAACACTACCGGTCCAAGTTTATGGTAATTAGAGTTTGAAAACATCCTAGCACTTTTGGTCAGTTCTTGAGTCAAAGTCTGTTGAGGTCTGCCCCATTTCAGTATCTCATCACAAGGCAGGAAGTGGGTGGTGGTGGTTATTGGATGCAGATGTAGCCCTGTGTGGACATCCATACCATGCCCAGGTATTCATGTGAAGTTTCATATATTTTCACAAAGTAAACACATGTATAATAAAGGAA
Organism: Aplodontia rufa; assembly: GCA_004027875.1. Lineage (NCBI taxonomy): Eukaryota > Metazoa > Chordata > Mammalia > Rodentia > Aplodontiidae > Aplodontia > Aplodontia rufa. Next base: position 25,391 of record PVKS010019144.1, read on the forward strand.
TATAAATCCCCCTTGCTCAGGATACACCAATAATAAATTTCTCATAACATGATCCACAAAGGATTAACAAGCCAGGTGCATTGACACATGCCTATAATTTCAGAAGCTTGGGATGCTGAGGCAGGAGTATCAAAATTCAAAGCCAGCCTCAGCAACTGAGCAAGACCCTGTCTCAAAATAAAAAAAAATTAAAAATGGAGCAGAGAATGTGGATCCATGATTAAGTGCCACTGCATTCAATCTCTGGTACCAAAAATACAAACAAAAAATATAGATCAGACATTTACACTTTTGCAAGTGGTTTATGATGTAAATTATAAGAATACATAAGATAAAGTGATTAGCAATATATACCTGAATGGACTTGTCACCCAGATTCAAATTCTGCTAACTATGTTCTCTTTTTACTTCTAAGTTTCTACCCACTGCGCCAGTCCAGCCCCACTTTATTTACTTTTGGGTGAGTTCAGATTTACACACAGTGAATGCAATAAATGTTAAGTGTGTAGTTCTGACAAATATGCCTAGAAAACCTTATTCCATTTAAGGAAAGAATATTTGTAATATCCCTAAAAAATATCACAACGAAATGTTTCCTTCCCAAGTTACTATCATACTTTATGAACCATAGATTTATTCACCTGTCTCAGCACACAATGTTTGTGAGATTTGATGAGAGTTTATGTTCCAGTGATATGATCTTTTTACATTGCAGAGCAATATTTTACTGTGTGGATATATGGCAATATGTTCATCCACTATTGTATTGAAAAAATCTGGATTACTTCCTGTTTTGCACCATGAGCATTACAGGGCCTGTGCATTCTAATATAAATACCTGTTCTATTGAGTTTAATTTCTTATGAATATTTAAATAACATAGCTTTTGATTTTTACTAGGCCCTCTAAGGATTATAATCTACAAGTTTTTGCCATACTTTTACTGCTGCGTTACAGTTGTATAATAATGATGGGATTGGTTCTTACATATTCACTCTTTCACAAAATATAAAAAATATAATATGGCAATATTGCAACCAAACACTTCCCTCTCCCTCCTCCCACCCCTTGTTCTCTTTTGTCTGCTATCTATCTTTGAAAAATTTTTAAAGCTCTCAGATTTATTATGTGGCAATTACTTAGGGCCTTAGAGATGCAAAGTACAATTTATTCCTCTCTCCATTCACCATCCGTTTATTCCTTCCCATCTTTCCTCCCTTCTCCTTTACTAGACTTTGTTTTACACCTATTAATTTGTATTTGAATGGTTCTTTATCTTCCCTACCTCTTTCCTTTATTTTACTTCAGCTTCCACAAATGAGACAAAAACTTTCAACCTTTGAATTTCTGAGTTTTGCTAATTCGACTTATCATGACATTCTCCATTTCTATCCATTTAGCAGTAAACATCATAATTTTTCATTCTTTCTCATCTGAGCATAATTCTATTGTATATATGTGTGTGCATACATGTATGCATATATATAAAGCCATGTATTACAAAATGAAGGGATTATTGCACATTCATAAATTTGCATTTATTGAAAATGTAACATGAACCCAATCATTACCCAGGATATTGCTCCCACCCCACCCCCATTCCCTTGTGTCTTATATCCACTACATTTCTTCCAATAACAGATATTAATGTATCTATACCTGCATAATTTAATTTTCTAGCTTAAATGTCTATGCCTATATGAATATTATTTAGCATGTCAGGGAAGTAAAATATATCACGCAGTATTTGTACCCCCATTTTCCCCTCCTCATGCACCACTCCTCTCTCCTCCCACTGCAACCCTTCCACCATCACAACAGAACTTACCAAAGATCATTTTATTCCAATGTTGTGAGTTTATTGTGTAAACCTGACTATCTTTCTTTTTTTTGAAAAGAGAGGGACAGTGAGAGAGACAGAGAAAGAGAGAAAGCCTTTATTTAGTTTTTCACACTGCCTTAGTTGCTCCAACACTTAGTTGTGAACGTAGTGCTGGGGTTTGAACCTGGGTCTTGGTGCTTGCCAGGCAAGCACCGAAACCACTGAGTCACAGCTCCAGCCCCAACCTATGTTTCATCCTAGCCTTAGTTTTACTCTAGCTTCCACATATGAGAGAAAACATTCAACATGTAAGTCTCTGAGTTTCACTCAGCATATTTTTTCCATTTCTATTCATTTACCCAAAAGTCATGATATTATTCTTTCTAGAAGCTCAGTATAGCTCAATTGTGTGTGTGTGTGTGTGTGTGTGTGTGTGTGTTTGTGTGTGTGTGCATGTGTGTATACAAAACAATTTTAGGGTCTATTCATCCAGTAAAGGACATGTAGTCTAATTCCACAATTTTACTTTTGAGTTCAGATGCTATAAACTTTGATGTAGCTGTATTTATGTAAAATGCTGATTATTATCTTCTGGGAAGATACCGAGTAATGGAATAATTATGTCACATAGTTGCCCCATCCTTAGTTTCCTGACCTACACATTTGGGCATCAGGATTGATTCCATAATATAGATATTGAGAATTGGGCCACTATAAATATTGATGTAGCTGCGTCATTGCAGTATGCCAATTTTAGGTCTTTTGGGAAGATCACCAGAAGTGGGAATACCTTTGGTGGGTCCTTTTCCAGTTTATTGAGGAATCTTCAGACTGCTTTCCAGAGTAGTTGTACTAGTTGGCAGTTCCACCAACATAAAAGTGTTGTTCCTTTCTCCCCACAACCTTTTCAGTACTATTAGTGTAATCAGGCTTGATCTTTGCATTCTGACAGGGGTGAGGTGAAGTTTTAATGTACTTTTTATTTGCATTTCCCCAATTAATAGAGATGTTGATCATTTTCTCATGTATTGACTTTTTGTGTTAGTTCTTTTGAAAAGTTTGTTTAGTTCTTTTGCCCATTTGTTGATTGGGTTGTTTTTTGGTGTTAAGCTTTTTCAGTTCTTTGTATATTTTGGATATTAGTCCCCTATTAGAATTGTAGCTAAGATTTTCACCCATTTTCTAGGCTGTCTCTCCACAGTCTTAATAATTTCCTTAGCCATGCAGAAGATTTTTAATTTAATGGCCACCCACTTATTGAATTATGGTTATATTTCTTGCACTTTGGACACCTTGTTAAGAAAGTTGGTGCCAACTCCTATATGATGGAGTATTGATTCAATGTTTTCTTCTAGCAATTGTAAGGTTTCTGGCCTGACTCATGTCTTTGATACATGTTCCTTTTTTTTTTTTTTTTTTGAGGGAGATACATAAGTTTTTATTTTCATTTTCCAACATAAACCTATCCAGCTTTCCAAGCACCATTTTTTGGAAAGGCTGTCATTTCTTCAATATATACTATTGCCTCCTTTGTCAAATATTGGAAGGCTAAAGGTTTGTGGATTTGTCTCCATATCTTCAATTCCATTCATTTTCACACATTTTTTAAATTTATTTTTTTAAGAGAGAAGGACAGTGAGAGAGAGAATGATACAATCACTTTTTTGTTGCTGTTTTTCACATGGCTTTCATCAGTCAGACTCTTTGTTGTGTATGTGGTGCTGGGGTTTGAACCTGAGTCCTTACACATGCCAAGCAAGCCCCATCACAACCGAGCCACTGCTCCAGGCCTTCATATATATTTTGATATGAATACCATGCTCTTTTTCACACTAGTGCTCTGTAGTTTAATTTCAGACTAGGTATTGTGAAACCTTCTGCTTTGCTTTTCTTGCTTAGTAATGCTTTGGTTACTCTGAGTCCCTTACTTTTCCAAATGAATTTAAGAACTGAATAGTTTGAAATCTGTAAAGAATGTCATTGGTATCCTCATTAACTAATGAATTAAATAAAAATTTTGACATGTGTTCATTTTATCTTTGTATCAAATTTATGCTTTTACATATTTGGAAATCATACTTTAGTCAGTTATAATGTGTACCTGTTTTCTCAATAAATATTCATCTGTTTATATAACAAATATTTATTTAAAAAGAATGTCACTGGTATTTTAATGGGGATTTCATTAAGTTTGTATAATACTTTTGATACTTTTGGCTTTGACACAATTAATTCTACCTATCCAAGAACATGGGAGTCTTCCCAACTTCTAAGGACTTCTTCAATTTCTTTCTTCAGTGTTTTGTAGAATGTTATAGACCTCTTTTACCTCTTTGGTTAGATTAACTCCTATTTTTTTGTTTTTGTTTTTTTCATGGTATTGTGAATGATACAGTGGTCCCAAATTTTTCTTTGGCTGATTCACTTTTGGTGTATAGAGAAACTATTGATTTATGTGTTTTAATCTCATATGTTGCAACTTCACTGTTTGTTGATAAGTTCTAAAAGTCTTTTTGTAGTGTTTTTAGGATGTTCTAGGCATAGGATCATATCATCAGCAAAAGGAGATAATTTGAGTTTTTCTTGTCTTACTTTTATACATTTGATTTCCTTTTCTTGCCTCATTGCTCTGCCTAATGTTTCAAGAATCATATTAAATAAGACTGGTAAGAGATAAAGGCCTTTTCTTGTTCCTGAATTTAGTGAAAATGCTTCCAGCTTTTTTCCATATAGTATGAGATTGGTCATGTGTTTGTTATAAATGGACTTTAGCAAGCTGTCCAACAAGTAACAAAAAAATTGATTCTACAATATCTATGCTCATAGCAGCTCAATTTACAATTGCTAAATTATGGAAACAAACCATGAATGGATCCAAAAACTGTGGTACATATATACCATGGAATTTTACACAGCAATTAGAAATAATGATATTGCAGTCTTTGAAGGTAAATGGATGGCTATGGAAGAAATTATGTTGAGTGAAATCAGCATAACCCAGAGAACCAACGGTTGAATGTCTTCATTCATCTGTGGAAGTTGGAATTAGACCCTGGCCATTGAGAAAGATGGTCTATTATCATGTGTTAAATCCAGATAAGGTGTAATGTTATACAACCTAATACATTTTTGGAGATATTGTGGGAATTGGAAGGGAGAGATAAGGGTGGGTAATTGAGGGGCAATCTTGGGGGTAAATCTAATCTTGAGAATCTTTATACATTTTATATTATTTTGTTAAAAACTTGCATGATTGTTCAACAAATAAATTTTTCAATAAAAAAGGAAATTGATTCTATACATAATATAGAAAACTAGCCATATGACATGGTCAACAATACCATAGAATAAATTTATTGGACTGACATATCTGAATTAAAGATTGACTATAAAATTATAGTTATCAGTACAGTGAGATATCTGGCAAGCATTACACAAAAAGGTCAGTGGAACAAAACTAAAAACCTGGAAATGAACTAAGAAAAGAAATAATGGTTCTTTAACAGAGATAGCAGGAATTTCAGTGGAGAAAATAGAGCATTCTAGCAAATGTATAAATCCACTGACATCCATACAGAAAAAAAATAAATTAGAAAACTTATGCCTTTTAAAAAATAAACTGAAATGAATCATATATCTGAAGTAAACACGTGAAATTTATAAACTCTATAACACAGTCAACATTTTGAAAGTGAGCATACTAAGTCAGAAGCATAATACATGAGACATTTAATAAATGTGACTGTTCAAAAATATTACTTTAAAAGTATACTATTAACTGAGTACAAAAACAAGCCAAAGAGTGGAACGAAATATTTTACAAATGTATATCTGATAAAGGTCTGGAATTCAAAACATGCAAGGCCTTAAAACTCAGTAAGAAAAAAAAGTGTAAAAATGAGCAGTAGCAGATGTAATTGATAGTTTTAACATATGATACATAAAAGTAATAAGGAGCATTAGTAAGAATAATGCAATAACAAACTTTATGATGCATACATATAGATACATGATATGATTAGTGTATTTATATCTGTTTGACTATCTATAGATGTATTGATCTACATAGATTTAGATATAGTGTTATATAAAATACTATGGAATTATATAGTTTCGGCATATACTCCAAACATAATTTCTTATGAAACATTAATGAATGAATTATATATAATACATAATGAATTATATACATGCCATTAATTATATAATTATGTATCATCTCTCTCTCTCTCTTTCTCTCTCTCTCTCTCTCTCTATATATATATATATACATATATACATATATGGAGAGAGATTACACATAAATATAGAATGTTCTGTAAGTTTTTTACTTCCAGGCATGGTGGTGCAATCTATAATCTCATGAACTCTGGTTGCTTAGGCAGGGGAATCACAAATTTCAGTCAGCTTAAGGAGTCCCTGCCCCAATATAAAAAAAATTGAAAAATTATCTGGGAATCTTGCTGATGTTGCTCAGTGCTAAGGGTACACCTAGTTTCTTCCACAGTACTGTAAAATGTCATACTAATTGAAAGTGATAACTAAAATTTGGCATGTGTTCACAGTAGAATTTTATTCAGCAAGAATTTAATTACAGTACCAATATACATAATAACATATATGGCCTGGAAAGCATTATGACTTCTTTTTTTTTTTAATTCAGCGGCATTTAGCCACTGAGCCACATCTCCAAGCCATTTTTATATTTATTTTTTACTTTTCAGAAACAGTGCAACAAAAGCCACATAAGAACTATTCTTCAAGAAATAAAATGAGAGACCAATAGTGATGAAGAAGAAAGCCTGTTCAATAAAATGGAAAACATCAAATCAAACCAAATTCAATACCACATTGAAAAGAGCATATAACATGTTTATCAAGTTTCTTTTTAATTTCAGGAATGCAAGGATGGTTCAATATACACAGATCAATATATATCACACATAGAATCAAACATAAAATCTACATGAACATATGAATAGAGGAAGGAAAATGTACTATGAGAAATAAGAAATCTGATGGTCCATTTTCAGAATGGAATCTTTAGGTTTGCAGATAAAAGGAAGCCATCTTAGGTTGGGAAAAATGTGGTCAGAGATAATCCATTTTTTAACTCCTTATCAGAGATCCCATTAAACTCACAGGTCTTCTCTTTAATCTATCCCATTTTACATTAGCCAGTCACACAGATTTTACCTCTGAGCTCCTCCAATCAGAGGGAACTGCAGCATTGTGTCAGGTTACAGAAATAAGGAAGTGGACTGCTTGGCTAAGTGTATTTGCTCATCAGATCTCCTATATGAGGGCACTATTCTGCAGAAGTTGTCTGTCTTGCTCACCCACTTGTGGGCAGAAGGTTTATCTTTTGACAACACCTCAGAATTTTTAAAAATTTTATTCCTAACTATTTAATAAAAGTCAGCATCACATTTAGTAAAAATCCTGAAGAAACCAGAAGTAGAAAGAACTTACATCAAAATCACAAAGACAATATATGACAAAATTAAATCCCACATCTTGCTGGCATGGGGAAACCTGAATGCATTCTTTCAAAATAGTATACAACAGAACTATGTTAACTCTCACCACTCCTGGACACTAACACATAGAAATTTTAGTTGGAGAATTTGACAAGAGGGAGAAACAAAGGGGTTATAAATAGGAAAGAAGGAAGTGAAATTTTCTGTTAATAAATTATACAATTCTAAACTTAAAAAAGTTCTATAAATTTTCTGACAGATGAAATCCACAGAAGATAAATTCAGCAATATTAATGAATAATTAATTTAAGATATGAAAATCAATACTTTTTACCACAATATTTAGGCTATGGAGAAATAAAAGATAAGGAAATCTATTTAGTTCCAAATAAATTAAAACATTTAGGAATAAGTCTAAATGGACAAAACCCCTTTACAAGCAAAATATAAAACATTGAAAAAATGAAGGTTATCTATAGATTAACTAAAGCCATCTACATAAGCTGAAGTTAACTAAATTAAAGGCACCTACAGATTAATGAAACCCATAAAATTAACTAAAGTCACCTACAGATTTAATATAATCTTAATCAAAATTGCCATGATATTATTCGAATATCTACAAAAAAAATTCTAAAAATTATTTGGAATAATAAAAGACCCAGGAAAGTAAGAATTTCTTTATATGATAAAACTGGAGACTACACAATACCTGAATTGGAATTATGTTGTGAATAATTATAAAAGCTGTATGAGTCTACAAAGAACACAAACATGTAGACAGATGAAAGAGAATAGAAGCTACAGACACATATGTTGCTGTGTTTATTTAATTTTTAATATAAGTCCCAAAATATATATTGGTGAGAAAACCTCCTTCACAAATTATGCTGAGAAAATGAAATATCCATATGTAAACATTAACCCCTCAAATATATTGAAGGCCTGAGTATAAGCTCAGGAACTTTAAAAGTGATAGCATAAAACCAAAAGGAAACACTATTGCATTTAACAGTAGGCCCTGACTTCCTCAAAACTACTCATATATCCCTCCAAATAATATCAAGAACAAAAAATGGTATGGCATCAAAATAAAAAAGCTTGCACATACCAAAGGGAAAAATTAACATCATGAAGAGACAACATGCTGAATGAGAGTAATTTTGTCATTTACTACACTGACAAATGAATAATTTATAAATATATATAATGAATTTTTAAAATCTCACCACAAAAAATTTAAAACCACCAAACAGCCAATGAAATAATTGGTCAAATACAAAAACTTCTCAAAAAATTTCAAATGGTCAACAATATGTGAAAAATTTCAACATCATTAGCCATCAGTAAAATTCAAACCAAAACTCAACAGTGATTTCTTCTTGAATAAAAATGACAACAAATGCTTGCAAGAACATGGGGACAAGGGCGACTTTTTGCAAGGCTGCTGAGAATGTAAAATAGTATAGCCAGGATGGAAATAATTCTGAAGATTTCCTTAAAAATACATATTAATCTATCACATGATACAGCTAATGTATGATACAACTCCTCACTATTTATTCTTTTAAGTAAAAGAATAAAAGATAGCACACAATTTAGGTACATTACCACATTTATCCAAGCACAATTCACTGTATCAAATCCATGAAATATGCCCATATGTTCACTGACAGATGAAAGGATGAAGAAAATAAGGAATGTACACAGGTTTTATTCAGCCATAAAGAAGAGAAAAGTCAGTTGTAAGAAGAGAAAAGGAAGCAATTGGAAAGGACCATATTAAGTCAAATAAGTCAGACTCAGAACAGTGAGTGTAGTACATTTTAACTCATATGTGGAAGCAATAGAGAAAAAAAGGAAAAGAAGGTAACTCATGAAATAAAAGATAGATAATTAAGATAAAGAAACAGAATCAGGAGTGGGCAGGGGGAAATCTTGTGGAGTGAAATTGATCTAAATATGTTATATGCATCTAGAAATATGCCACAATGAAATCCACTAATTTATATAATGAAGAGACACCAATCTAACCATGTTTAATACTCACACTGACTCCTCTGATTTTGCATCATCTATGATTTATATTTCAAAGTGGTAACTCAAAGTTAATTGTTTTAAAAACCAAGGTACTAGACTTTCTAGAGGCCAGAAACTATGGTTTCCATTCATTTTCCTGTTCAGTTCATAAAGGTCAATTAAAAAGACATGGTGCTATAGTTAAGATGTGAGGATTCCCACAAAGAATTATGTGTGAGATGACACAAGACACTTCAAAGATGAAATGGGTAGATTATGAGGGGAGCAAAACCATAAGTGGATTAATCTGCTGATATGGATTAATGGGTGCTAACTGAAAATTTTATGTTGTGGCTGCAGGAAGTCATTGTGACTACGGCCTCCTCTGGGGTTGAATTATTATCACTAGTGAATGGAGTCTGCTCTCTACTTCATGGCTGTCATGTCATGAGCTGATTTCCTTTGTCACACCCTTCCATCCTGATGTTCTCACCTTGAACCCAAAGTTATGGAATCAGTAACAGGAAAACCTTCTGAAACCATGATCAAAAATAAACTTTTCATCCTCTAAGTTCTTCTTGTCATGTCCTTTGGTCACACTGATGAAAAGCTAGCCAAAACTACATGGGGTTCTAGCATTTAACTATTAAATACCAAAACAAATTTGAAGGGTGTATCTGGCTTCCTGTGGGAAGTAGCAATTTAGATTAACAGAGATATAAATCTGGTTTTAAAATGGAGACATTGGCACACCAACATGGCAAAATACTTAGAAACTGGTAAAGCACTAACCAGGTACTAAAATAATTTCCAAAGTACAATAGAGAAAAGGCAGATTTAAACATTGTGCTTAGTTTCTGAGTTGATTCTGTAGGTGTAGAGTATTTCCAAGAAAAAAATCTTATCTAAACATCAATAAGAGAATGAGAAGAAGTGTAAATAATAAAGATATGTTTCCCAAGCCCATCAGAGGAATGATATCACAAGACAACCTGCCTACTATTTGAGAATACAGGAGTCTGTGGGAAACATAAGCCACAAATCTTTGATTTCTCCTGGAAAATTATGAAAATATTCAAATTGAATTGATATTTTTGAGCCAGTCCTGAAGTACATGTGAGAATGGGTGAATGAAAATGTGAAATCCTTGAGGGTGAAAATGTATGGTCTACATGATCAGGCATGTTTTTCTTCAGGAATCCTACAGGATGTCTCAAGTAACAGTTCCTAGAGAAGGCTTCCCACATAAAGGTGATGTGAAAAGCACTGCCCACTTTTTCGCATATTTTCTACAAAGTTAAAAAAAAATCCTTACCTGCAGCAAAATATAAATAACAAAGCCAAAGTGGACTTGGAGAAAACTCAGTAGAGCTGAGGGTATGGAAATAAGTTTACTGCATGAACCCCTGCAAAAGTCCACCTCCCACCAATAAATAAAACTGTAATGTACAATATACTTTATTCTTTAGCTTATTTGAGGACCAGGATGAATCATTTTGTCCACTCACCTAGGACCTGGAATGGATCTGTTCCCTTATAATGCATCTACAGGAAGGGCAGGAATACATTTGAAGTTCAATACCTGATATCCATAGGGATATCATGGGTAAAACGCATCTATGATAGGAATGATGCCAAAAATCTGGGAGGCTGAAGGATGTTATCATGAAAGGAATTTGAATTCATTCACTTTGAGTAGGTAATCTGTGGTGACAGTGTCAATTCCAGCCATTTTTAGATTTACACAGACACTCACACTTCAGGCATGAGGAATACTGTTCATCAGTAATCTTGAAAACATTTACCCAATTCAAAATCTCATACAATATAATTTTGCTTCCAATGTATATTTCCAATAAAAGACACACACATTTTAGTTCAATAATGATTTTTTTTTATTTCCTTGTGAACATCAGTGTCAGTTGGCCAGTTTCTACAAAATAACTTTGGGATTTGCACTAATAATATTGAATCTGCAGATCCATGTGTATTGTCATGATTCAATAAATTAATCTTTTGGTCATTGAATATTAACTGCTTTCCCATTCATTTCAATAATTTTTGCATTTTATTTTCACCTTTGCTATTTACTTTGTAGTGGACAGTGGAGAGTTATTTGAAATTATTTTTCCTACATTTTGGAAAGGATTTGTTTCTCAATTTTGACACTGCTCATTGCTAGTGTATAAAATATGCATAATTTCAGGTTCACCATCTAGCCCATTACCTTACTGAACTAGTTCAATTCTAATATGTTGTCAGTATGAAATTTTCCTTAAAACATTACATTAAGGATAATATCATCTGCATAGAATATTTAATCTTTGATGTAGAATATTCCCATTTAATATACTCAGAAATTTTTAGTAGAAGTCAGAAAAAATACATTTCTTTTTCCTTTTACTGAAATTAAGTTGTGAAACACTTAGGTTTTCACCACTAAGTATAATGATAATGGTAGGTAGTTGATAGCTGCCTTTAGTAAATTGAAAAAAATGTTTCTTTGGTCCAAATTTGCCATAGGTTTTACCATGAATTAGCATATAATTTGTCAAAAGCTTTTACCTCCATCAAAGTGATTATTGGACCATTACTATATTGTATATTGGTGAATGTGAGAGATGTCTCACTTGGACATGGTGTCCAATATTTCTGTTTTATGTTGTTACTTTCAGTTTGCTAGTGGTTGTGAATATCTTAGTCAATATTTATAATGGAATATGGCCTGCAATTTCCTTTCTTTTCTTTCTGTAGGACCAGGCACCTGGTCTTATACAAAGAATTGGTAAGTTTTTCTTCTATTTTTCAGGGATTATGATTTATTGCTGATAATTCCTTATTAAAAGTTTGGTAGAAATCACCATTGAAAGTATCTTTTTAAAAATATGATTATTGCTTAGTTTTTGTTGATTGGCTTATTTTTGGAGCTAGGTTTTTGCTTCCTTTTTCAAGTTAGCCTCAATTTCCTGGGCATAAATCATCCTCCTGCCTCAGCCTCACAACTAGCTGGGATTACTGTCAACCATTCCCATAATCAACTTCACATAAGAATATTTTTCATCAAGTTATATTTTTTTTTGTCTAATTTGTCATATTCCTTCTTATCTATTAACATATTTCATTCTTGAAGTAATTCCCAAACCTCTGGTTTTCAAGTAATTTATCTATTAGTTGTTTTCTTCCAGCTTGAAGACTTTCTTAGCAATGAAGATGGAATAATAAAAGAGAATAATGTTGGGAAATGTGGGCTTGACATTTTCTGAATTGACCAATATCTTTGGATGCCATAGGTAGGAATGATAGTATGCACTATTTAGCATTCATACTTCTGTGATAAAAATGTAGCTAAACTAAATTTCATTTTACAATAGTTAATGATGCTGAACAACTTTTATATACTTTTACACATTTGCTTAACTTTCAGGGAAATGTCTATTTAGGCATTTTACCATACTTAAATCAGGTTATTAATTTTTTTCTCCTTTATTTTCTGATGAGTTGTATAAGTTGTGAGTATTTTGAATATTAATCTTTTACCAAACATACTGCTAGCAACTATTTTCACCAATCCACAGTCTACTTTTACATTTCATTGATTATTTCTCTGCTGTGTAGAAGCATTTTTAAGTTTATATATTCACACTTGTTTATTTTTGTTTTCTTCTACATTCTCAGTGTGTTCTATCCAAAACCTCTGTTAATATCAATGCCAAAGGATAATTTTTTTCAGTTTTCTTCTAGTTGTTTTACTGTTTCAGGTTACATAACAAGAAGACATTGCTGTATGCTTGGTAGGATGGCTATTATCAAAATGATAACAAGGAAAACAAACTGCAGATGATGTGCAGAAAAGGAAACCCTAGGAAACTCAGGCCAAGAGTATAAACTGGTGCAGACATCATGGAAAATATGGAGGTTTTAAAAATAATTAAAAGTAGAAATACCATATGACCCAGATATTTTGCTGAGCATATGCCCATATTATTCAGGGTCTTTTGGATAAATGAAATCAATAAAACACATATATGTAAATGTGCATATAAAAGGGAACTTATAGATTGATTCACATGATTGTGGAATGCAGAGTCCAAAAACTATGGCCTACAGTTTGGCAAAACTGAGAAACCAGTAACAGCCCCACCCAAGAAGCTGGAA
>PVKS010019145.1:0-38864 GCA_004027875.1 Aplodontia rufa
ATCCTTGGTACCGCCCCCACATCTCCCCCCCAATAAAAAGAAAAAGAAAAAGAAGAGAGAAAACTCCTGGCTTTGATGCTTGCTCATAGTAATTGTCCATCCCCTGGCCCACCCTGTCCCTTGGCTATAAATCACGGTTGCCATTGCTGGCTTACTCTGCTCTGCTCCAACCCCCCTTGGATGGAGTCTCACTTCCTCTACAGGCATCCAGGAAAGGCTAAAGCCGGCTGGGAGTGTGGCTCAGTGGCATGGTGAGGTCCCGGGTTGGTCCTTACTTCAGCACTGAAGAAGATAAAAAGAGGGATGGGGGAAATGGTTGATGGTGGCACAGCTAGCTGGTTTGAGTGTCACCTCTGCCTGCCAGCACTGCCTTCGGGGGGTTCTGCTTAATTTTTTCCTCTTGGGAGCTTAGCAGGTGTGTACTGGTATCTTCGACTATGAAGCTGGAGAAGCTGGGAGAGTCCAGGCATGATTGCTTATAACTCTCCAGTCCTTTGACCTTTGATTAAGTGAACCTTCAACACTGAATATTGAGGTTTGTCAGTTCTTTCTTTCTTTTTTATTTTATTTTTTTGGTACTGGGGATTGAACTCAGGGGCACTTAGCTACTGAGCCACACCCCCAGCCTCTTTTTAATTTTTTTTATTTTGAGACAGGATCTCACTAAGTTGCTCAGGGCCTTGCTGAATTGCTGAGGCTGGCCTCAAACTTGCAATCCTCCTTTCTCAGCCTCCTGAGCTGCTGAGATTATAGCACCATTGCACCTGCTCTCAGCTCTTTATGTGTTTTGCAAGGTATATGGTTTGAAACATAAGCTTTTGCAGTGTTGTTTCCTGATAAGCTATTGCGGTTCATTCTTGGTCCTCCTGTGCCTGCTATTCCTCGGTAGACGGTGGAGACTGAGCTCCCTGGGGCAGGACCTGCGGTATTGGTCACTGTTGCTCCCCCCAGCCTGGTAGTGTTCGTCGTGTTTTTGATCAACAAGTAAAGAACTCTAGGGGAAAATCCATGCAAATATCTATCATACTTTCTGGTTAGGCAAAGCTTGTTTATAACTGAACTTTTATGAGTCAACTTTCTGTCACTGTGATGAAAGCGCTGGGAGAAGTCAAAGGGGGAAGAACTGCTTTGCTCCTGGTGTTGGAAGTTCTGGTCCCTGGTCACTTGTTCCCATGGCTGGGAGTCTGTTGTGCGCCTAGGATGTGGGGGAACAGCTTGGTGGGCCGCATGTTGATCAGGAAGCAGGAAGAGCAGCAAGGGAGCCCAGCACACCCCGCCAGGGCACTCCCAGCGACCTGCTTCCTGCAGCGAGGCTCCACTCCTCAGCCCCCCACCAGCCTGGGAGGCCGGTACCCCTCAGTGGAGCCTGCTGGAGAGCTCGGAGCCCTCACGGTGAGTCGTGATGAACCCAGGCCCACGCTTCCCTCAGCCTCCCCTCTCTGTCCCCAACCCCACAGCCTGCATCACGTGTGGTCCTGTGTCTCCTCGGGCTCCTCTTGGCTGTGACCGTTTTTAAGCCTTCCTTCATCTTTGACAGCCTTGGCCTCTTGGAGTGCTGCTCGGGACTTTGTAGAAAGCTCTCTGGGTTCCTCGGTCGTTCTTCTCCCGGCTGGACTGAAGCTGTGGGATTTGGGGAGACAGACCCAGGGGTAAGTGCCTTCTCATGCCTCAGCGAGGGCCCCATGCTGGCTGGGTGCAGCCCCCCAGGTCTCACCCCAGGCGAGGGGCCTCACGCTTCAGGAGTGGGTGTTTTCTGCCGCCCCCATGCTCCCCAGCCTTGTGGTTTCCCTGGAATTCTGCTCAGGAGATTGGCCCTCATGCGTTCAGCCCTTGATGTGTCAGCGCGGACTAGCACATCCGCTTTCACGCTTCGGTTACGATCCGATCCTAACTTAGTTAACTTTGTTACCTAAGTTCTCCAACTTTGGCCACGGAAGCTCTTTCACTTGGCTCCTATGTTATTTCACAGATTCCTATTGTGTATATGTATGTGTGTGATGTGCGTGTGTGTGTGCATATATGTATGCCCCATGCGTGTGCATGTGGGCGTATGCACATGTCTCTGTGATGTGTGTGCAAATGTGTGTATGCACATGTCTCTCTGGTGTGTGTGCACATGTGCCTTATGTGTGCACACATGCTCTGTGTGTGCACACGTGTGTATGCATGTGTCTTTGGTATGTGTGCACACCTGTGCATGCACATGTCTCTCTGGTGTGTGTGCACACGTGCCTTGCGTGTGCACACATGTATATGAATGTGACTCTGGTGTGTGTAGGCACACATTCTCTGTGTGTGCACACGTGTGTATGAATGTGTCTCTGTGGAGTATGTATGCACACATGCCCTGTGTGTGCACGCGTGTGTATGCACATGTCTCTGGTGTGTGTATGTGTCACGTATTAAGGGCCTAGATCTGGGTCTGGGGTGCTGGGAAACATTCAAGGTCGTGACCCGCTCTCCTAGGTCGGGCTCCTTGCTGTCAGGTAGCTGAGCTGGGAAAAGCAGGGCCTGGTGCTCCTCTGGGTCAGAGGGCTGCTCCCTCTTCCTCCTTGGCCATGGGACATGTGGGGCATTGCCCTCCCAGGTCAGCTGCATGGGCAGCACTCTGGGCACACAGTGGCATTCCGTGGATGGCTCTCAAGCGTGTGGTGGAAGAATCAGCATGGTTGGGCCCAGCAGCTGCCTCCGGCTGGTCTCTTGCCCTGCCTGTCTCTGTGCAGCTGGTGTCCTGGTGGAACCTGCCTTCTCTGGCCAGGGTGTAGGGGACAGGTGCTTCTAGTCACCTGGGGGCAGTAGGCTCGATGCCTGTGTTGGAGTCATGGAGCTGTCGGGCCCACTCCCCAGTGCCCCATGGTGACAAGTGGTGGCATGGTTGGATCTGGACGGCCCTCCCTGATGCCCGGTGCAGTGCCCCTGGATGTCATTGCTGACACTCTGCTTGCTTTGGGGACGCTGATGGCAGGACATCCTGGCTGTGCAGTTCAGCTGGAGGGCAGAGTGCCACGGGGTGGGGATGTGGCCATGAGTCTTCCTAGAGCGTCCTAGGCATGGCTGTGGCTCCCTCTGCCCTCTTGGGAAGATTGCCACAGTCCGGGGGCCTGGGGTGAGTGCTTCATCCACATGCCCCTGGGACAAGAATCTGGGGACAACTGGAGGCCTTGGGGACACCTGCAGCCAGGCCCAGTTCATCAGGCTTGCCAGGGGCCCGGCTGGCACCCGAGGCTGGGAGCTCGTGGCTGTGTCTGGAGGACAGGATGGTGGCGGGGTTGAGATTGCTTCCCAAAGCCCACTGTAGTCGGGGGTGTGGATGCAGGAGAGGGAAGAAGCAGCCTTCTCTCCTGGAGCCACCAAGATGCCCACCCTCCTCCAGCACCAGCCCATCAGCAGCTGCCTCTCTGCTGGGGCCTGCAAGGCGGCAGCCTGCAATTCTGGGGCCCAGCCTGACCTTTGCCACCACAGGATTTTATTAGTGGGGCTCCCCTGAATCAACTGCGGCTGCCTTTTATCATTTCTTGGGGCTTCATCTCAGGGGCCGCCTTGCCTCCCGGCTAAATGAGGATTAATATTGTAACAGGATTGGGCCGTGGGTTAGCTTCGCTCTCCAGGGACGGCCGGGCCCCTCCCTCAGGCCGCCCTGGTGGTTTGCAGGGAGCAGGGACTCAGGTGGGGGCCCTGGGAGTTGGGGGCCTGGACTCGGGGTGGGGACGGTCGTGCTCTTGGTGGGTCTGTTCTTGAGTAGAGACTGCCCCGCAGGGTGGGCTCCTGGGTCCACTTCCCGAGGGACTCCAGGCTTGCGCTGGGGAGTGAGGGGCCCACTCCTGGTCTCCGTGTGTCCCCCAGCTCCTGACCAGGGCTATCAGGACCAAGTGCTTGGGCTGGATCATTCTGATCTCTGCTGGGTCTCCTCTGTGTCTGTCCCCTGAGTAACTCTAATAAGGACAGGAGTCATGGGTCCGGGCCCACCCGATAATCCAGAAGCCTCAACATCCGTAAGTTAATTACATCCGCAGAGGCCCTCATGCCAGATCAGCTCACAGTGACACATTCAGGGAGTTACCATGTGGACCTATCCTCTTGGAGGTCACCTCAAAACATCTTCCCTCTGTGCTTGAAGCCTCCTCCTTTCCAGAAACTTCTTTGCTCACCCCTAGAATTTCCAGGTGTGAGATTGTGCCCCTTTGTGCCCATCCCATGCCCTGTGTCTGTGCCTGGGGCTGCCCATGGGCTGAACTTCTCCCTGAGCCCAGGGGAGCCTGATGAAGGAGCTAGCGCAACGGGCCTGGTGGGGCTCCCCAGACCAGTCCTCACGGGGACCTTCCTTGTTGTGGGCACCTGTCTGTCCTTCCCACCTGCTCCTGGAAGTCCTTCCTTGCCCTGAAGTGTGGGCTGGGGCTGCTGAGGGACCAGGGAGCCCATGTAGAGAGTTCTGGCGACGGAAGGAGGTGCTAGCTGACAAGGAAGGTTGGCTTTTAGACTAGGTGTGTTTCAGGTTTTGGTGGAATGCCCGGGGTTAGGTGCCCCAGCTGAGGTGGACCTGCGGGGCCGGGCGCTCGTGAAGCTCAGGATCAGCGCCTGCTTTGCACGGTCTTGCTCTGCCCCTCTCCCTGGACTCCCAGATGTATGGAAGACACATTTTTAAAAATGGAAACTTTTGCAAGAGCAGGTTGAGGTTCCCGGTGAAACTGAGCAGAAGGTGCAGAGAGCTCATTTGCCTCGGGTCCCCACATGTGCACCGCTCCCCACCCCCACATCCACATGCACCATCTCCGACCACAGGTGCACCTGCCGGGCCTGTCCTCCTCTCCTGAAGCAAAAGCAGGGCCTGTCTTGGTGATGGCCATTCTCTGGGTTTGGAAAGCGTACAGTGAGGCGCATCCACTACTGTGGATCCCACGGAGCAGCGTCACTCTCCTGCGTGGCCTCCGGAGAGTGCATGATTCCCATTTCTCTATGCTGACTTCCAGAAAAAGAGCTTAGGAACCTCACGCTCGTTAGGCTACATCCAAAGCAGGCATCGTGAGTGATAGGAAGTGTTGGCGAGGATGCTGAGAAACTGGAAACTCGTGCACGGCCGGTGGGAGTGGGACATGGCCCTGCCACGTGGAGAACAGCACGGCGGTTCTTCCAAAGCTGAATGTAGTCGTCGGAGGATCTGGCAATCACTTCTGAGTGGAGGCCCAGGAGAATCACAACAGGGCGTCCAAAAGCTGACGGAGGCATTATTCACACTAACGAAACTGTAGAAAGCCAGTGTCCGTGCATGGGTGAAGCGGTGGACGCTGTGTGGTGTAGACACACGATGGAATAGTATTCTCCCTGGACGCTGTGTGGTGTAGACACACGATGGAATAGTATTCTCCCTGGACGCTGTGTGGTGTAGACACACGATGGAATAATATTCTCCCTGGATGCTGTGTGGTGTAGACACACGATGGAATAGTATTCTCCCTGGATGCTGTGTGGTGTAGACACATGATGGATTATTATTCTCCCTGGACAAGCAGGGAACGCTGGCACATTCCACAGCAGGGATGAACCTTGAGGTCCTTGTGCTCAGTGAAATAAGCGAGATACAAAAAGATAAGTACCATAGGGTCCCATTTGTATGTGGTATCTGAAGCAGTCAAACTCACAGACGGAAAGCAGAGTAGGGATTTAGCGTTTAATGGGGACAGAGCTTCAGCTTTGTAAGTTGAAGAGTTCTTAGAGATGGATGGTGGTGTTGTATGTATTTTACCACAATTAAAAATTAAAAGAGCGTAGGATCCTGGGCCTTTCAGAGATGGCAAGGGTGTCAGGGGTGATTCAGCCCTTGAGAATTCGATTCTGTCCTCCAAGAGGGAGACAGTTTCCTGATGATGGGAAAGTCCAGGAAGTACCAAGCTGTGTGCTGGGGCTGTGATGGATGTGAGGATATCAAAGACAGGGCACTGTCATTGATGGACGGTTAGACTCAAAAACTGAATCACACAAGAAACCTCTGTCTCCTCCATTTGAAAAATAATTAAAACAATGTACACGTTTAAAAATAATTTAGATGATGGTGCTGTAATCCCAGCAACTCAGGAGGCTGGAGTAGGAGGATTGCAAGTTGGAGGCCAGCCTGAACAACCTGGGGGAGGCCCTGTCTCACAATAAAAAAAGATGGGATGTAGTTCTGAGTGTGTAGCCCTGGGTTCCTTCTCCAGTAACACACACAGAGGAAGCTATAAAACATCGGTGAAAGAAATTGAAAAGAACACACAAAAATGGAAGATATCCTATGTTCACGGATTGGAAAAAATCAATATTGTTACAATGCTCAGACTAAAAGCCATCTACAGATTCAATGCAATCTCTATCAAAATACCAATGACCTTCACAAAACTAGGAAATAAAATCCTGAATATTTGTAGGAAACCACACACACACACACACACACACACACTCCCATATAATCAAAACATCTTGAGCAAAAGGATCAAAGCAAGAGGCATTCATGAGAAAGAGAGAGAGATAGGAGAGAATCAATTTTATTTAGTTTTTCACGTGGCCTTCATTGCTCCGACACTTCATTGTGTACGTGGTGCTGGGATTTGAACCTGTGTCCTTGCGCATGCCAGGCAAGCACTGTAACTGCTGAGCCACCGCTCCAGCCCCAGACTTCTTCTTTTTCAGTATTTATTTTAAAATTAGCCCAGACAAATTGCTAATCTTATTCATTTTCTTTTTTATTTTTCATTAAGGAGTTGAGTTATTGTACAATCCTGAAATGCATATAAAATAACAATATGATATGCATATATTCTTAAACCCACATTGCTCAAACCTCAGTCTTTTGAATCTTCTATATTTCACCCATACAAGCAATATAAATGCTTAGGTTGAGAATTTTCCAGAATTGAATGATTGCATAAGTGTTATTTGGATTCTTCTGGGGGGTGGCAGAGTGTGAGCCATTGTTGATTATCTCCCTAGTTCTCTCTTTATTCTCCTTCCCCCTCCCCTCTCTCACCAGTCCCCCCCTCTCTCCCCTCCACATATTTATGGTTGCCCTAGAGTATGTGTTGCTACGCCTGTGCTGGGTCTAACACACGAGTCAGACTGCCTTTCACACAGGCCTGGGGTTAGCTCCAGCCTCCACAAATGAGTGAGAACCTTTGGGCCTGGACTCTGGGTGTGGCTCATTTTGCTCAGCGTGATTTCTTCCGTTTACCTGCAAAGGCCCCAGCATTGTGCATCCCTTCACCATGTAACAGAGCCACAGCTGCTCACTAAGGGAGCATTGGCTCCGGGATCCCAGGAGGGCCTTGAGGATGCTGTGGCCTTCACACAGGCAGTATCCGCTCGGCCCTGTCTCTGGACGCTCCGATCAGTGGGGCCTGGGTGGTCTCTGGGCGTCAGGCACCAGCGCGGCCTGTGGGCGTGGGAAGTAGTCAGGGGTGTGTGAGGCTCTGTCTGTGTCCTCCCGGGGCTTCTGGGGGCCCCTGTGAGGGTAGCAGCCTGGTGTCCTGTCTGCAGGGATTTCTAGTTGTCACCACTAGACAGTAACTCTGAGAATCTCAAAAGCTGAAGCTGGGTGGTGATGTGAACCTGGTGTGGGAGGGGGGCGTAGGCCTGGGGCTGAGCCCTGGGCAGTTGGAACCTGGGTTCTTTCCTGAGTGGTTGGCGCAGCCCTGGGTTCCCTCACCCCCGTAGGCCTCCCTCCCCCATGACTGGTGGGACCATGCCAGGCACAGAGAGGAGCCCGTTCTGAGTTCCCACTAAGGACAGACTTGCTGGGAAAGGTCTGAGACAAACTGGGGACTCAGGGCCTGGCACTGGGGTCAGGTTAGACTCTCACTGACTTCAGCCTGATGGGAGGAAGGCCGTGGAGCTGAGCTGTCCATGCAGGCTGCTGGCCTCAGTGGGCGCTGGCTCTTACTCAGGGTACAGTGGTCCTGGGCTGTGTCAGAATTTCCTTCCCTTTAAGGCAGAATAATATTTCACCATGTGTGCGGCCCTTGGCACCTCTCCATCAAGCTTCTGTGTGCTGTCTGTCTTCACTGGAAACCACCGTCGGGGACAGGACAGCCATGGGTGCTCAGCCTTTGGAGACCAATGGGGGGCCTCGTCCCTCTCCACCTGGGGACCCTGTGTCCTGGGATGTCCCTTCAGCCCCTAGAATTGTTGCTTTGAGAGGGCTCCTCCTACTGGTCTGGCTCACCCCAGAGCGGGGACACCGTGGCAAGAAGGAAGATGGGAATGAGCCATTCCTGCCTCTGCTGCAGGGTCCCCTGGAGCAGGAGCTCTCCTGGGTGGCCAGGGCCTGGCAGGCCTCGCCTTCCTCCTCCCTGGGCAGCTCTATACAGCTCCATCTACACCTGCTGGGAACACGCGGCAGGGTCTTGGTGGGTCGGAGGAAGCACTTTGCTGGACTCAGCCTTGGGGGACAGTCAAGGGGCCTAGGGGGTTCCCTCCCTCCCCACACGGAGGGCCACTAGATTACTGATGGCTTGTATTGAGCTGCCCGGGTAGGCCACCCCTCCCGCAGGGCCTGTCCCTTCCTGCTTTGAACTTGCTCTGGTGGCTTCGGGTAGAGATCTTTTGCTGTTATCTCCCAGGACTCTGGCTGGTTTGGCCCTGCGCCACCAGCCTGAGGCTCTTGGGGCTCTTGGGGCTCTTGGGGCACTCGGAGCTCAGCACTGGAATTTTCCCAAAGGGTTTTCCCTGGGTGTCTTGGCATAAGAATGTGACCCCTCAGCTCCAGCAGCTGAGCTCTGATGGGTCAGAGCCGTCCAGGGGACCAGGCCACAGGGCAGAGGCTGGGGCCTCTAGGGGTGGGAAAGGGCGGATGGGGTGGGAGTGGCTGCACTGACTTTGCCCAAAGGCCAGAGGTGCAGTGGGTCCCTTGGAAGCGCTGGAGTGACAGGGGGCTGTCATCACAGGATCTTCCCCATGAAGCTCGGCAGGGCCTGCTATCTCCTACTTTATAGCCACTTGGACATCTATCTGTGTCCTGATAATGAAGAGGGGACATGTGACAGATAAGGGGCTACCTTTGGCCATGTTGGGCAGATAAGGGATGGCTGTCCTGTCACTGCTCAGCCTGTCCCATTGGGAGACAGGCTTTCCTGGGGGAGGAGGCTATCCCTTTGGGGAAGTTCCTGGGCAGGACATTCCCTTTATGTTGGTCCCTTGGTCATCCTCGCCCTTGACCTGGGATGCCTGGTGGGGCTGCCATATAGGGGATGGACCGAGGGAGGCTGGCATGTGTGATCACGAGCCTGCATCTCAGGCTGCCCCAAATCCACGCAGGCCGGTCTAATGGAAGATCAGAGCTGGTGGCTAGGAGGTCGTTGTGCAGCCTGGGACCCAGGCCCTGCAGAAGGCCCGCCCCCGACGCTCCCGCCAGAGGCTGGGCTGTGGCCATCGGCTTCTCTTCCTGGGCTCTGTACCCATCTCAGCCTCTGCGTCTCGTGGGGCTGAAAAGACTGGGGGCCTTCCTCGGCTGGAGTAGATCAACCGGGAATGTTCTTCACCCACCTGTCCAATCCGGTGTCTTTAGATAAGACGTGGTAAAGTCATCAAATCCATATCACTGCGGACTGAGAAAACAAATTCCAGCCCAGGACTTGGGACCCAGGGTCATCTTGCGAGCTGTTCTGCACCTTTTGGTTTCAGGGCCTCTAGCGATTGAGGCCTTGGCTGTGACTCTCCCTGGAAAACAGGCTCACATCACGTTGTGCCAGCCAGTGCTGGCAGCTCCAGGCGCTGGGAGAGCCCGAGGCAGCTGCTGGGTGCACTGGGACCCAGGAGGCCCTGTCTGCCCCCAGGCACCCAGACTGGACCTTGCGGGGTGGGTGGAGGCCGGCTCCATGCTCCAGATCAGCATGGCCTGCCCTGAAGAGGTGGCTTTGCAGCAGGTCCCCACCCCGCAGCCTGTGGGAAGTGGGAAGAGCAGGGCTCAGATGTCCCTGAGCATCCGACGGCGGGTGGGGGCGACTTTCTCGACCCCTGTGGCTTCACTGAGCTTGGGGATGAGGTTGGAGGGTATGTTAGCTTTCCATGACTGCTGTGACAAATGACCACAAACTTAGGGCTTAAAATACCGCAGATGTATTAGCGTTCTGGAGGCCAAGTTCCCCGTGTCCCACTGTGAAGACCAAGGTGTTGGCAGCGCAGGCTCCTTCAGGAGGCTCAGGGGCAGGACCTGTTTTCCCGACTTCTCCAGATTCTCAAGGGCACCTTGTTCCAGGTCCCCAGCTGTGGCTGTGTTGCTCCAACCCTGCTCTGCCAACCACCTCCTGTCACCTGCCTCACTCCAACAGGGCCTCTCATGGTGACCCTGGGCAGCCGCCCCTTGGATCCTACACTGAAGGTGCGATTGCTTTGCCTTGGTGGTGCCATCGCTGAGGTCCTAGGATGAGGACGGGGGCATCTTGAAGGCCCTGCTTCTGCCACCAGAGAGGGAGCGTGGGGGCTTCTGGTCCTCAGCAGAGGATCGCAGGCTGCGCACCTTACCAGGGCCACGTTCAGGTGGGGCCAGGCAGGGACTCTGCTCAGGTGCCCAAAGGGGCCGTAAAGGAGCAGTGTAGACCTTGTGGACTTCCCTCTCCAATGTACGTCCTGCAACAGAAAGGAGGCGGGCTCCAGCCAAGGCCCCCAGGTCACTGCTTGGCTTTGACCATGGTGGATCAGCCGCCAGGTTGACTGCTCGTGCTGTTTCCTGTGGGTTTCAGGTCCCCTCTGGCTGGACGTTTTCAGCCCTTGTCGCAAACTTCGGAATGCAGCTTCTGGATCTAGGGATCTCTGTGATGTAACCACGACTCCATTAGCCAGATCAGAGTCGGCCAGCACGCCGTGGCCTCAGCGCCTGACCCGGCCATGATCAACTTTCTCTAATTGTCTGAAAAAACAACTTTCTGCAGCTGGTTTGCTTAAACTGGGTTCCTAAAAGGCTTGCAGGCTGAGTCTGGCCGTCACATCCCTTACATCTCGCTTCACCTAGACCTGGCACCATGCTTGGCATCCCGCGTCCCCTCCCCTGCCACTTGTCATCTGCTGTGGGAACACACCAGTGGTCCTGCAAAATGTCCCCAGGCTGATTCCCTCGCGTCCTCCTAGGTCACGGCATCCTGTTTCCTGCACGTGGATTCTTGGCTCTGGACGCTTGATTAGGTACAGGCTTATCTTTTTCCCCTCCTCTAGAACACCCATGGGTGGAGCTGATTCCCACGGAGACACCACTGCGATGCTGAGTTTGCTCAGCAGGGCCGGGGTTATAGCCTGAGCCCACCCTGATGGCCCCTGTGCCTTCACCCAAACACCTCATCCTTTAATGACCTCATGAGAACTAATTATCTCATGAGGGCTGCAAGAGGGTGCTGGTCTCAGTCCCTCGCATTGACTGGCTAGATTGATCACCCAAAACTTTCCCTTACCAACTAGAGTCATTGAATGATCCTGAAAGGCTGTTCAAAAAGGGAATTCTTTTTATTTTAATCAACCATTTTATTTCTTTGTTTTTTTTTAAATAGAGAGTGACAATGAGAGAGAGAGAGAGAGAGAGAGAGATCAATTCTATTTAGTTTTTCATGTGGCTTCCATTGCTCTGACATGACTTTGTTGCACATGTGGTGCTGGGGTTTGAACCCACGTCTTCATGCATGCCAGGCAAGCTCCGTAACTGCGGAGTCACTGTTCCAGCCCTTAATCAACAGTTTTCAAAGTAGAGCGGGGCCTAGTTAGTTTTCATGGGTTTCCAGGGGGTTCTGTTCTGTTTTTTTATGTGTTTAAGAAACAGTTAGGTGGGTGTGGTGGCAAATGCGTGTGATCCCAGTGGCTCAGGAGGCTGAGGCAGGAGGATTGTGGGTTTGAGGCCAGCCTCAGCAATTTAGGGAGGTCCTAAGCAACTTATACAGAACATAAACAGATAAATAAATACAAAGGTCTGGGGATCTGACTCACTGGTTATGCGCCCTTGGGCTCAATACCTAGGACCAAAGAAAACAACAAAGACAAAAAGCAAAACAAAAACAAACATCCTTATGTTCTTTATGTATGTAGTGTATTTCAATCGATGGCATCTACGATTCCATTTTCAGCTCCATTTGCCTCCTCTTTGGCCATGGATTTCTGATGTTTTCCCCTGAAGAGTGACAGCCAGCGCTGCCTCTGGGAGGGTTCATTTTCCTGCTGTAAGTTCCTGGGTCGGGCTCTCTGAAACCCAGTAACATCTAAGAGTCTGGTGAGAGCGCAGAGGCTCCTCTTCCTTCTTGTGGAGCTGGGGACAGAACTTAGGACCTCTGAGCTACATTCCCAGCCCAAGGGCAGGGGTTTCTAACAGTCCCAGGGCTCCTGCAGCCAGAAGGGAAAGTCGAGGCTCAGGAGCCTCGGAACCAAGGGCAGGGGCTTTGGCGTTGGTCTTCTCTGACATGTCCAGCAGGTGGCGCTGTCCAGCCACAAATGTGCCCCCTTTGCGCCTGGGATTCTGCCCAAGGCAGGTCTTGGGCTGGGGTCTCCAACACTCTGTCCCCATGTTAATCCACCGCCCACGACCTCCAGCCAGGCCCTGGGGAGCCAGGGGAGCACAGAGTCTCCTGCGTCCTTCAGGTGAGTTTGGGGTGGCAAGCTCTTGGGGAAGCTTTGCAGTTCCAACACAGGAGTAGTTGGCGTTTTTCCCGCCCGCTCTACCAGGGAAGTGGACATTTGTTTGGTACCTGCAGCCTTCTGTAGCAGGACATAGGGGTCAGAGGGCGAGTGTCAATGGAGTAAGGACCTGGAGGGCTGTGTCAGTGGTTGTGTGGAGGACGAGGAACCGGGGATGGCCTGCTCCAGCGGGAGGGGGGGTGGTCCATCATGATGGAGGTGGGAAGGGACTCTGGGCTCCGAATGTCGGCAGGGGTCCGTTCTCCAGCACACACAGAGAAAGGGCTGGTGTGCAGGGCTGCACTCTGTAGCTCGCTCAAGTGCACACATGGGCTCACCTCCCCAACAGGCTGGTCCCAGCCCTGCCCTGCTGACAGCCAGAGTCACGGAGGGGCTGATTTATAAGGAGCTGCAGTCCTGCTGTCCCTCCCTCTTGGACAGTCTGGGCCAATGCACCCTGGCCCAGGGCTTGGCAGAGTTGCTGTCTCTGGGGGCCTGAGCTGTGGGGGGCACCCAAGGCAGGCTGTCTCTGGTGTCTGAGAGAATGACCTGGAAGAGCTGGGTTTGACAAAAACAGCCTGCATTTGGCTGCTGGGCCTTGGGGCCAGGGCTTCTGCTGTCCCTGCTCACCACACTGCATCCTTATTGGAAGCGACTCCCTTTCTCTTGGGCACTGGGGTCCCAGGGAAGGAGAAGGTGCTGACCAGCATGCCAGGATCCTGGAGAGCTGCCAGCCAGGGTTGCGGGAGCAGAGGGAGCGAGGCTGAATGAGCATGGTGGGTCCAGGACCTTCCAGCAGGCACCTCCGAGGCTGCTGTGCCCCTCCTGCCCTGGCTGCATGGGCAGAGGAAGAGAGCAGCTTTCCCCCCCGCTGTCACCTTGTCCTGAGACAGTCAGTGAGGACTTTCAGCTGCCTCGAGATGCCCGTATCCCAGCCAGGTCCCTCTGCCCTGCCCAGGAGGTGGCAGATGGGTTTGGTCCGAGGCAGTCAGGGCTGGGCTTTGGCACCGGCTCCATCCCTCCCCAGGGCCCGGGAGCCAGAGGGAGGGCTTGGCGGGGCAGCAGATGGTGGGCCAGGAGGAGGGGCTGCCTGGGCAGACGGAGGACTGTCAGGACAGATGGTGGGCCGGGTAGGGGTCCGAGCCGCCCATCTGCTCCAGCTCTGTAGGGCTTTGCTTGTCCACTTCGGGCCGACTTGGGATGAGGCCGAGGGTGGCTGTGGCCCAGGCCTGCTGGTATCCTGGTGGGTCCTCTCTGTCCTGAGCTTAGGGCTGGGTGTTCCCTGCTGGGATCTTGCATGGCCACCTGGCAGTTGGCTTGTGGCCCAGGGTCACCATGCTAAAGGGCTCCCTGAGGGTCTTGGGTACACCCAGGAGCAATGCTGTGGTGGCAGCCCAGAGGAGGGGACAGGAGGACGAAGATCCAGCGTGGGTCTTTGTGTTCATTCAAGGAAGGCCTGTGGGCGAGTGGGCACACTGGTGGCTTCCTTGTGCTGGTGTTTCTGGAGCAAGAGCTCCCTGGGGAGATGGGTCTCCTCCAGCAGGGGTGGCATGGGTATGGGTAGGGACCAGGGCAGGGCCAGGGTGGAGTTCTGGTCACTCTGGGCATCTGGCTTCTGCTCCAGCGGCCTCCTCTCCTGGGCTCAGCAGAGGGTTCAAGGCTCAGCCACTCCTCCTACCCACTGCCTCTGGCTCCCTGGAGCAGTATCCCCCCACCTCCAGCTCTGGGGACTCAGGATTCTGTCCTCAAGCCAGGGACCATAGCTGGGGTGACTATCACCACCCCTTGTTTCACTTCCCGTCACCCTCTTCCTGAATTTCTCCTCACTCTCCATCTCTAAGAGCCAGACTGAGTTGTGAATCCCTCTCTGCTCCCTCTTGGCCCCTTGGCTGCTGGGGGATCTGGGGGAAGTTACTTGCTGTCTCTGAGCTCTGGATCCTTGGCTGTGAAGGGACACAGTGTGGCACCCCCCTTGTGGGTGGCCGTGACGATGAACTGGGTTGAAGCCCTGGGAGCCCTGTGGACACCCAGCTGCTTCCTGTGAGCTCTGGTGATCAGTGTCCTTGTTGGTTAAGCTTTATTTTTATATTTAATTCTGTTTAGGTGAAAGTCACATAACCTGGATGATTGTGCAACTATCATCTTTGCCCAGTTCCAGAACAATCTCACCCCCACTGGGAAGCCTCATCAGCAGTCCCCCAGCCCCCTCCCCAGTCCCTGGCCACCACGGCTGTGCGTCTGCCCCTGTGGACTAGCCCAGTCCACATGTTCCACCTAACCAGGCTCACCCAGTGGGCATCCTCCGCGGCTGGCTTTTTCCCCGGTCATGGGAAAAGAGCCACACTTTGACCGGCAGTGTGGCAGCTCCTGTGGGAGCTGCCCTGCTCTCACGGCTGAGTGTGTCCAGGTGTGCACACAGCCACCGCGTCTCTTTAGAGGGACCCTGGGTCGTTGCCCCTTGTGGCTCCCATGAGTTGTGCCGCCGCGAACACGAGTGTGCAGGTGTTCCTTGAACACCTCCTGTGTGTGCTAACTCATCGGCCAGGCCTGTTCATGGCTGGGCGCTCTTCACAGTTACCGTGGCGGCTGTGCTGCTTTCTGGTCTCTCCTTCTGCACACAGCTGTAGCCGTATGAGGCTGTAGCCGTATGAGGCCGTGCCCATTGCGTGCATGAGGAAGCTGAGGCGCGGAGAGACCCAGCGTCTCACTTCCTCCTGAGGTGTCTCTGAGTCCTCTTCAGGGCAACCTTCTTGTGGGTTCTCCTGTCTGGCGTTCCCAGGACGGTTGTTCCCAGGACACGCTGCCCTGTCATGTGGGCCACCCCTGCCCCATCTCTGTCCTCTTGTCCCATTTGCTGTCCTTCCCTTCCTGCTGCTTCTACCTCTGCAGAGGTGTCCAGGTTCACCGGCACCCCAAGGATGTTGGGTCCTGCTGTGCTACCTGGGCTGCAGTCCAAGGTCACATAGCTGCACGAGTGTCCCTGAGTGCAGGACGGGAGTGCAGGATGAGAGGCCCTACTCTCCTGGAGAAAGCTCCTGACTGCAGTTGGCAGGTCACACTGAAAGCAGCCCCCGTTCACCTCTGCTGGACCCTGAACCTTGGCTGGTGAGCAGCAGGGTGGAAGTCAGGTGGCCTCACAGTGCTTGTGGGCACCTGGCTGTGTAGTGACCTGTATTCTTCAATGTGCCTCTGTCCGGGAGCACCACATCCTCTTACCCATGTGCCCTTGACACACCAGCAGTCACCACAGTGGCCAGCAGCTCCTCGGGACACCTGATCTTGAGCCCCACAGGGGCTTGAGCTGGTGATGGCACATCCAGCTCTGGGTACCCCAGTGTCCAGTAGACCCACTGTCCAGGAGACCCACTCTCCAGGGGACCCAGTGGCTAGGAGACCCAGTGTCCAGGAGACTAAGGGTCCTGCAGGCCCTAGTGTCCAGAAGATCCAGTGTCCAGTCAGCCCAGTGTCCAGGCAACCCAATGTCCAGGAGATCCAGTGTCCGGTTGGTAGTGTCCAGGAGACCTAGTGTCGAGTATGCCCAGTGTCCCTCAGGCCCCAGTGTCCAGCAAACCTTCCTGTCCAGGAGACCCAGTGTCCTGGAGACCTAGTGTCTCACAGACCCCAGTGTCCAGGGGACCGAGTTTCCCGCAGGCCCCAGGGTCTATTGGCCCTGCCACTCTCTGAGGCCACCTGAGCCTAGGCTGTGTTGTTGACAGCAGGGTTCCGACTGGAGGTGTGTGACAACGACTGCGTGGGTGGCCTCCTCCGGTTGAGTCGTCAGTTGCTGGCCCCCGGTGTCCTCGGCTGGGTCCTTCCTGTCCTGGCTAACCTGATATCGATCGCCTATCAGGCCTTTGCTTCTGTCTCGTTTTCGCGGCTAATGGCTCCGGCTGCCATTGATCCGCAGGAAGGGTGCATCTTGATCAAGCGCCTGACACCTTCCTGCGCTAGGCTGTAGGCACAGACTGCCCCCACACCCTGCGCCTGTCCGCTCCCAGGGTCCTAGGCCCTTCGTGCGCTGTAACAAAAAACAGACGAATCCAGAGGAGCAGATTCCATCCAAGTCCAAGGCCAAGGTGACGGCAGCCCGTGAGGGTGCTCTCTGCTGCATACGGTGGCCCTCAATGCTCCTCCAGGAGGAGGAAGGGCAAGAGGGGCCAAGTGTCCCAGAGGCCTCTTTTGTAGGTCTTAACCCCCCAGATGAGGGAGGAGCCTTGGTGACCCCATCATCTCCCAAGGGCCGGCTCTCAATTCTGCCCCAGGCCATCTCAACAGGAACAGGGGTGGGGGGTAGGGTGGGGTGGGAGGTGCTGCACAAACCATGGCCCCGCTCCCCATCCCTTGTCCTCCATGGCCTGCCCTTCCCCAAACCCTTCCTGTCCGCTCTCTACTCCATGCCTGTACCTCTTTCCAGGCTCCCGGAAGGAAGACAGATCCCCACCCCACCTGCCCCACACCTGGTGCAGGAGGAGCTTTCTAGGCAGCGGTCGGAGTGGAGGGGTGGGCCACTCAGGGCTCTCTGCTGTGGGGGTGGTAGGGACCCTCTCCCCTATGCTATTAACAAAAATGCAGTAAGATCAAGGGCTGCCAGGGGTCTCCAGCCCCCCGCTCTGCATTTGGAGGAGTGCCGCCCCTGCCCCCACAGCCCTGGGCAGGGAGATGCGGTGGATGTGAACCCGGGGTGAGGGGCAAGCCCAGTCCCAACTCTGATTGTACCCAAGAGCAAAAAGGACTGCATGGCCTGTGGGGGGCAAGGGCCCCATATGGCTCCCTCAGTAAGGGAGAGGATGTGACAGCCACCGCATAGGAAGGGGACATCCGTGAGCCAGGAGGGGGTCTGCCCTTGACTCCATGCAGAACCTCTCAGGGGGCTTGTTCAACACTGGATGCTGGTCCTACCCCAGAGTACAGGTCCTGGTCCGGGGCAGGGCCTGAGAATTCTCATTTCTCACTGCTGATGCCCCTGCGTGCCCCAATTGAGAGCATTAACTAGAGGATCTGGGCTTGTGTGGGGAGCTGTGCCTTTTAAAGTGTGGACCCCAGGACTGCGGGATTTCAGCCTTCATGAGCGCAGGTGGTGGGTGTGTGGCCCTCCCCGTGTTGGGACGGTGGTGGACGGGCGGGCTGCGGGTGGGGGAGCCCGCTTGCTGCTCGCTGGGACCCTGGTCACCCTGCTCCCGTTCTGTGGCATGTGCTCCCGTTTCCGCCTGCCCCACCTGTGGTTTTGTCCAGGATGTTAACGGGCATAAAATATTTACCTAACCAGGCTTTTTGCAAACATTCGCTCAGTCACGGTCCCTCTGCTGGGAACATAACTGCACTGGGCACATGCTCAAAGCACCCGGTGTTAAATAACACAGCACAAATACCACATGGGCCAGACTGCTCCCTCTGTCCCCTGGCCACTGCCCCCACGGATAGTCACCCCCAGGGCTGGAGCAAGTGGACCCGGATGGCAGGGCCCAGGGCAAATGGAATGGACAATTACGAGTAAGTTTCCAAAGTTTCTTGGATGCTCTCCTAGGCGAGTCATGGGAATCTTTAGGGAAGCAAGGGAGGGTGTCAAAATGCACGCGGCTTCTTACTTTCACTCCTGCCTTACGGAAGTGCTCCAGAATTTTCTTTCTTTCTCTGCTGCGGGAACTGCTGCCCCAGGGCCTGTGGCTTTCCCCTAGGACAGAGCGCTTGAGGCAGAAACCTGGGCTGATGGCCCACATATGAGTTGCTGTCCCCACCCCCTTGTGCTGAGGCTGCTGACCTGCAGGTGGACGGAGCCCAGACTGAAACTTCTGGGGAAGAATTCAGAAATGCAGGCTGAACCAGGGCTTGGAGACGATCTGCTCTGACTTCCTGGGAGGCCTCTACACTTCCGGCCACTTTGCAGTGGGGATGTGGGTGAGAGGCAGCGTGAGGAGCCTGTGGGGCTGGGGCAACGGCACTTCCTCAAGCAAAGGCCCTGCTGTTGCCGTTGTCTTCTGGCCATTCCGGGGGGTTCAGCCCTGGAAGCCCTGACAGGAGGGACGTGAGGAGATGGGGTGTAAGACAGACGGAGAGACGAGAGGGAGGCAAGCGCTCCCAGGGGTCTGTCCCTCTTCAGGGGCCTATTCCTGGTCAGTTGTCGGCAGGGACCTTGCAGGGAGCCCAGTGCGTGTGTCCGCCCTGCGCCTGCTGGCGTTGCACCCTGGCCCGTGGCCTCTGCTGGGTTCCTGCCGTCTGCTCCCTGCAACCCTGGGAAAGGGCTGGGCCCGGCCTTGGGTCAAGGGCTCCTCACCTGCAGCTTCTAAACTTCGCTCCAGCAGGGAGCAGCCACGAATTCTTGAGCCAGAGATCAGGGCTCCAGGATAGCCTGCCCCTTCTGTGGCTCCAGCTGGGGTTGTCTGTACTGCGAAGGTGGCTGGTCGGCCCAGACCCCAGCACAGGCCAGTGTCTTGTGTCTGCCACAGCAAGGACCCCAAACTGGGCAGCCTGAATCAGCAGGACTCTGGAGCCCTGGGGTCTGAGGTCAGGGTAGAGCAGGGCCCCCTCCCTCAGAGGGTGCTGGGGAGGCCTCTTCCTGCCTCTTCCGGCTGCTGGCAGACCTCAGTGTCCTTGGCTTGCAGGGCTGTGACTCTTGCCTGCCTGCATCCTCATGTGGCCTCTTCCTGTGTTGCCATGTGGCTGTGTGTGTCTGCACATTCTCTTACAAGGACTGTCATGCACCGTTTTCGGGTGTGACCCTGCCTTCCCCAGTTACATCCCTAGTGACCCTGTGTCCCAGCTGGGGCACGTTCTGAGCTTTGGGTGAGGACTTCAGTGGACCTTCTTGTAGGCTAAACTCACTCCCTAAGAGGACCTCCGTGGAAGCCTGAACTGGGACCCAGAGCTTTATGGCGGGGTGCTTCCCTGTTGGCTGGAGGACGTGTGGCTGGGGACCTCGGGGGCTCGGGCAGGAGGTGGCAGGGAAAGCTGAGGCTGCATGCAGAGAGAGCAGAGGTGGGGCTGCCATGCTGGGAGCAGCACAGAGGGAGAGGGGCCCCCGGGGAGCCCAGGACACCTGCCATCCAGTCCCCAGGCTCTGGGAGTCGCCCTGACCTTCTGTGGCTCCAGATCTGCGTGATCCTTTCTGGTTCCATTCTTCCCCACCTGCTGATTCTTGAGTTTTCCCTACACCTCTGGCCAGAGGGGAGGTGTGAGGTGAGGGTCAACCTACCTGTCAACCTGGCTGCGCCCAGGGCCCAGATAGGCCCTGTTCCCAGTCTCTGAACGAGGTCTGCATGGGGTGTGTGGACTTGGTACAGCAGACGTTCTCCACGGTCTGCGTGGGCTTCCTCCACCCCATCCAGGGCCTGAATAGAGCAGAGGCAGAGGATGGCAAGACTGGCCCTTTCCTCCCTGCCTGCCTGAGCTGGGACTCCTCCCTTCCTCTCCCAGGCCTTGGAACTCCAGGTGAGCCACGTCCCTGGCTCTCCTGGGTTGGCAGGTGGCGGGCGATGGGATCTGCTGCATCTACAGCCATGAGAGCGGGTCCCTCAGAGCCTCTCCTTGGCTCCATGGGCTCTGTCTCTCTAGAGAACCCTGATTTACAGAAGGTGAACGACAGATCCAAGGTCACCAGGGTCTGAATGTGTAGCCTCACGGCCTCTGGGGACCAGCGGAGGGGCTGAGCGCTCCTGCTCGGGCTCCTCACAGGGTGGAGGGCAGGCAGGAGGAGAGCCCAGAGAGAAGGCGAGAAAGCAGAGGAAAGGAGACAGAGAGGACGGGAGGCGGTGGCGGCTGCGGAGTCCAGCCCAGTGTGCCCCTCCTGGCCCCATCACTCCCTTCCCTTCCTCCCTCTCCTCTTTCTCTGTTCTAATCCCATCTTTTGGGAGGTGACTTCATTTCTCTTGTCAAAACCAGCTTTGGAAAAATGGATCCATTGTGGCCAACTGGAGAGACCCTGGCCCGCAGGCCTGGAGAGGGGCCCATGGCAAAGACAGAGAGCTGTGGGACAGCGGTGGCCTGCAGGAGGGAGGCGCGCCTGCAGCAGCCCTCGGGCTTGGAAGCAGGGCCTTCCCCTGAGGAGGCCGCAGCCTCTCGACCCGAAGGCTGAGAAGGGATAGGCTGTGCCCAGCTCCAGTTGGGAAGTTCCGTGTTATTTAAGCAAAACAAAGCAACAACTCTGCGTTCACAGCAGAACAGTTCCATTCCGTGCCTCTCCTCCTGGGCCTCCTTTTCTGTGAATTAACAGAAACTAAAATCGAATTCTGCCAGCCAAGCAGCAGCAGGACTCGTAGGATATTTTAGATCTTCATTTAAGGGGTGCAATGGATCAATTTCTTTCTTCTTCTTTTTTTTCAGGGCTGAGGACGGAACTTGGGGCCTTGCGCATGCTAGACAAGCGCTCTGCCACTGAGCTAAATCCCCAACCCCCAGTGGATCAGTTTCTGCCTTTGTTCTTCTGCCCACAGCCCGGCACTGTCAGGAGGTCTGAGATCCCTGGTGGAATTCTTCACGGATCCCAAGGGTGCCAGGACTGGCACCAGTGGGCCCCTGTCTCACCAGGACCATTGTCCCCGATGAGTGGGCGCTCAGCAGTAGCAAGGAGCTGCTGGGCCCATTCCATGTTTCATGTCATGTGTCACGATGTGCCTGGAGGTCTGGAGGCCAGGAGGGACGGGAAGACATTGAGGGTGAGCAGTCTGGAGACCCCTCGCCCTCCAAGATGAGGTGACGGCAAGTTCACGGGAAAACCCGAAGCCCAATAAGAACTTGTGTTTACTCTCACAATGGTCACCTTTGCAAATGACCCGGATGGGATGGAATTAAAGCACTTGGACGTGGGAAGTCCCAGCGTCCTCATCCTGAAGCTATCCTGGGCCGGAGACTCCATGAGGTCACCAGGACTTCTCGACAGTGCCTGGGGCTGGGGACCATCACTCAAATGACGTCATGACCAGAGCTCAGGAATGGGCAGCGGTATCTGTGTGCACGCAGTTGGAGAAGGGTTGAGCTGTGGACAGCTGGCCAGGGCCCAGTACAGCATGGGCATGTGGACAGAAGGGATCACAGGCCCAGACGTGGGGAAGCTGCAGAGCCAGGCCCAGGCCCAGGAAGCTCAGTCATGAGCCCCAGGCCAGGTGCCAGGGTTACCAAAGTGCAGGTCCAGCGGAACCCTGCTCCACAGGGATCCTGCCCCCCACACCCTGTAAGTTGTACAGACCCAGGTTGCTGACTCTGGTGTCCAGGGCTGCATTGACCCAGGTCCCGAGCCCCCAGGGGACAGTGGCAGAGGGTGGCAGTGGTAGGGCTGGCTGGGTGCCTACTCAGTCTCTTCCCTCACCCTGACTGCTGCAGGTGCCCACCCTAGGTCCTTTCCTCAAATTCCTGTTCCCATGACCTTGTCCATGCAGGTCACCTCCTGAGGTTGAGGGAAGGTGTCGCACTGGGTTCTTTGTACCTGGTGCCTGGTCCAGGGTCCCTCTGTACTGCCGGCAGGAGTGGCTTTCCCTGGTCTTGAAGCCCCACATACATGTGTACGCAGGCATGCAGGGTGGTGGCAGACCCTGAGAGCAGGTGGGGTGGTCCTGGCCTCTGGCTGAGCTGGGCAGACTCCGGCTCGGGATGGCATTCCCACACACAAGCAGCTGCAGCTCCTGTCACCCCAGGCTCTGCTGTTGTCATGGAAATCAGAGTGCCTCTCTGGCCTCTGTCCTTGTCCTCCCTGCTGTCCTTTACTGGCCTGTCCCCGCAGCTGGGCCACTCAGGTGTGGCCATGGGTGGGGCTGACAGAGGGATCACCCCCATGCCCCAGGGCTGTGCTGGCAGACCCTGGAGATTGGGCATCGACAGCCCTGGGTGATCAGGCCTCGTTTGGGGACCTGGAGCAGGAGATCCAGGACCTGGCACATGTGCTCCCAACCCCTGCCCAGGGACAATGGCATAGCCTGGCTGGTCACGAAGTCTGCATGGGCAAAGGTGCCCACACAGGGTGCTAAACCTCTTTCCTGGAGCCCAGCCAGGTGGGCTTCCTTCAAGTGCAGCTGACCATCGGGGGAGGGGTGAAGGTACCCACAGCGCAGACCCAGGCCCCCAGGATGGAATGGGCAATCGGACCAGGGCTGGTTCCTTCCCTGGCTCAGGGAGCATCTGCGTCCTCCTCTTTTCTGGCTTCTGGCGGCTGCCTGCAGTCCTGGTGTATGGACTCTTCCTCCAGCTCCATCTCAGGACATGTTCTGACCTCTCCCGCCTCCTCCTCAACTTTGTCCTGTGATCACGCTGGCCCACCTGGATGAGCCAGAAGACTCTCCCATCTCAAGGTCCTTGGCCGAGTCCTTTTGAGAAGGCCCCTTTGTCTCGCAATGCCGCAAGTCCACAGAGGAGAGGGCTGTAGAGAATGTAGCAGAGCTGAGACCAGGACCTGGGTGTCTGCCCACTGAAGAACTCAGGTGCCCCAGGGGATTGCCCGATCTTTCCACTTCAACAATGGACCTCTTGCAGGGAAGTGGACCTCGGGGGTCAGTCCCAGGAGTTTCCCACATTACGCCCTCCTGCCCAGCATCCCCTTGCAGCCTGTCCCTGCGGCTGTCCTCTTCTGTCTTCCTAAGTCTCCACTAGTGAATGGTCACACCTCACACGGGCCCAGCACTGAACAGTCAGTTGTCTGCGTAGAGAGGGTCCCCAGAGCTTCTCTTTCCTGGCACCCTCACGGGTTGGTCCTTTCTGTTCCTGAACTTCAGGGTGGGGGGCAGCCCCGGCCTGGTCGCTGGGCTCTGCTCCGTCTCCTGGATGGTGTCTAGGACCCATAGGCTCTCCTTGGAGCAGACCTTCTCACCCCTCGTGGCCGCGGGCTACTTCGACCACCCATGCTGCTGCGACTCACGGCAATGTGGCTAAAGCTGCTGGTGGATTGTGGCTGCTGGTCCTGAGCACTGAGCCTCTTGGTGGTGGAGCTGCGGGATGAGGTGATGTCCAGCTCCAGAGGAGGCTGCTGGCCACTTACAGAGCGCTCCTGGGCTCCCTGCCTTCTGGTGTGGGTGTGTTCATGGCCCCATGCCCTTGCCTGCACTCGACATGGGGAGTCTTTTTCTTGGTGGCCACTCTAGTGGACGTGTTCTGTCCTTAAAGGCCCTTGGAAGAGATTGCCTGAGGATTCCAAACTCACTCAGAGACCATGAGCCCCAAACAGTCACCTCTTCTGCCCTGATGTTGAGGTCTGAGAAGCAGCTGAGTCTCCCTTCTGGAGTCACCTCACAAGTCTCCCTGGTGCTGCTCTGCCACTGTCCCTCAGCACCCCTCCCCCATTTCCTGATCCTGCTGAGATTCTTCCACCTCTACTCCAGCCCCTCCTGCGCCTGGCTCAAGGGGACTCTTTGAAGGTGACTCTCAAGGGAGCTCTAGGAACCCATTTTCATTCAAAAGCGTAATGGTGAGCCTGTGTGAAGAGAGGTACTCAGGGCACCAGTGCTTAATTCAGATGTGGGCTCCTTGCTGGGTAGCAAGGGGGAGGCAACCGGTGCCCACCCATAGGCCAATGGCGAGACACAGGTCCAAGGTTATCTGACCATAACAAGGAATGAAGTGGCGCGCAGGCCATCAGCAAGGTGGATGAACAGGGAGGACATTATGCCAAGTAAAGTGGCACAGGAGAGGTACTCTGATTCAATTTACACGATGGAGCCTCAACAGACCAGAGACAGGAAGTGGAGCAGAGGTAGAGAATGGAGCAGAGGAAGAGGGTGGAGCAGAGGCAGGGGGTGGAGCAGAGGCAGGGGGTGGAGCAGAGGCAGGGGGTGGAGCAGAGGCAGGGGGTGGAGCAGAGGCAGGGGGTGGCGTAGAGGCGGGGCATAGAGTAGAGGCCAGGGAGTAGAGGCAGGGGGTGGCTCTGAGGCAAGGAGTGGAGGGGTCTGGAGGGGCAGGAGCCAGCAGCTGCATTGTAGGGGTGCAGAGTTCTCTTTGGGGTTATGCCAAAGTTCTGGTTGAAGAGGTTTTTGAAGGTGCCTAACACCACTGAAGTGCACGCTATGGTGATGAATGGTCAATTCCATGGACGTATTTTTTTCTTCTTTCTTTTTTAAGAGAGAGGGACAGTGAGAGCGAGAGAGAGAAAGAGAGAATCAATTTTATTTAGTTTTTCATGTGGGTTTTGTTGCTCAGACACTAAGTCGTGGACATGGTGCTGGGGTTTGAACCTGCGTCCCTGCACATGCCAAGCAAGCTCCGTAACTGCTGAGCCACCGCTCCAGTCCCACCATGTACGTATATTTACCGCTGTTTAAAGCCCCGCAGTGGAACACTCTAGAGGTGGTGAAGTGGAGGAGTGTGGGTCACAGCTGAGGGAACCGTTGGGAGCCCTGGCCTGGGTCCCAGCTCCTCCCTCTGGCCAGGCTGACTTCCCTTGGGTGTGAGGGCTGGCTGGGGTCTCCTGAGTGAGCCCGTCCCGCCCAACAAGCTTCGTATTTTGCAGCCTCTGGGCCTCCCCTGGGGGCTGAGAGTGTTCCCACCTTGCGTGGAGCCTGGTCACCTCTCAGGCCGAGGCCGCCTCCTGCAGGGGGTCTTCACGTTCAGCCCTGTGCAGGGTGGTGGTGGGGTGGGGAGCCCCTGCTCCTGGAGCACAGGGTCCCCTAGTCATCTCCAGCACAGGAGGTCAGTATTCCGATTGGTGCTTTTCCTGGCTCTTGCCTCTGCCCTCCGACCTTCCCACATTCTGGCCACAGGCCAGGCAGGGAGCGGATGGCTGGAGATGCCTGGAGCTTGGTGCTGAAGAACTTGGGTCATGGGGTCAGGGTGCCGCCCATGGGGAGGAACAGGTGCCCAGTGGAAGGCGTGGCATGCACGCTGTGACGGACAGCCTCAGGGGTGCAGCTCCAGAGGTGGACCTGCTGGCTTTCACCTGGTGGCTCTTTCCCCTAGGACCGCTGTGTCCCACCTTCTTTCCTTCCATTCCTCAGCTCACCCGCACACGGCCTGCGTCTCAGCTGGGATGTCCCCTGCATGGCATCACTGCGTGCTACTCCCTCTGCCTGCCCGGCCCCGCGCCATCCTCTTTCATCCCCACTGCCCTGCAGCCTCTCTGACTGCCTCCTGAGGTCTGCCCACATCGGGGCCCACGCCCCATGCCTGCCGTGTCTCTCGCAGAGGCTGCAAGGTTGGTGACGGCCCTGTCTAACCTCCCAGGGCTCTGCAGGTCCCCCACACACCCAGGGTCTCAAAATTGGACATCAGCCAAGCATCTCTCCCTTTTGGTGATACAGCCTCTCGTGTGACAGTAACAGACCATCTCCAGGAGAGAGCCTGTCACCTGACATCTATGATGTGGCCGTGCCTGTGCCACCAGAGTCACTCGTTCAATCTGTGCAGTGGCCCGGGAGGCAGATGCTGACATCACCCCAACGGGCAGATGGGGAGACTGAGGTCTAGGGGCACTCTGTAAGGCCTGGAGCCAGGAGGTGATGGTGGGCCTTGAACCCAGCCTGCCTGGTTGGTGGCTCTTCATGACCACAGTGCAGCCCTGGCACTAGTGTGAGCAAGAACTGAAAAATGTCTTACTTATTTCCCTGGCAGGGTAGCTTTTTATTGCTGTTGCTTTTTAATTTCCTGCTTTCTCTAAGGAAGCCTCTGTGCCTGTTGTCTGAGAATGTCGCCTTAGCCCGGGGACAGTGGCCTTGACAGTCAGTGCCCCTCCTCGCCGCACACGAGCTTCTCTGGGTTTGCAGCCAAAATCAGGCGGCTGCTGTCCAGGAGGACAGGCCCAGCCAAGGTGCTGGCTCCCGCTTCACACCGGGAAGCAGATTTCCCATTAAAAGGCAGATCTTTATTTCAAAAGGTTGAATGGGAGCAACTTAAAAAAGGATTTCCAGCTGGTTAAATTTAGGGCAGGCGCAGAGGTCCTCCGCGGAGCTGGCTGGCAGCGTGCCCGCGCACTGCCTCCGGTGGGGCGAGGACACTTCACATTCAGCGCCTGCCTCTCGGCATTTTTCCCCTTTTGAGTTAGGCAAATAAATGCTGCTGGCGTGTTGGCCGGAGTGGCGGAGACTGCTGACTTAAAACAGCCGATTTCGGCTGGGTGGTTGCCAGTTCAAGATGGCCTGGTCCCAGCAGACGCCTGGGAGCCACCGTCACTGAGGGCTCTTTTCACTTCCAGAGGCTGCCCGCACTCTCACCCCTGTCGCTTCCACACGTGTTGTTTATGGGCATGGACGCCCTCCCTGCCAGGCCTCCTGGGGTTGGGAGGAGCCCCTGCAGGTTGGGCAGCTGTGTCTGGACCCATTCCCTGGACAGGCCAGGGGACCCTGGCATGGCACTCACCCTCTTGGGTCCTTTCTACCTGGTCTGACGCAAGGGTGCCATCTCTGTGGCCATGCCAGCTCTGACCTGCCTGGCCTCTGTTGCAACACCAGACAAAGACCAGTCGGGAAGCCAGCAGTGAGGCAGGGCTTTGGGAACCTGGACCAGGAGGCGCCTGGGCAGCCTCTGAGGAGTATGTGCCTGCGGGTGCGGCTGTGGGTGGATTTGAGGGTCTCATGGACCAGAGACCTCAGGGGTGGAGTGGCAGGAAGGAGGATCTGGGGTGTTGGGAACATGAAGCCCCTTCAGACGATCCAGCGAGGCCTTGATCCAGGGCCTTGAGACTCCACGGGGGCCTCCTGCCCATCTCCTGCCCTCCTAAGGCTGCCCAGGAGGAGCTCTCTGCTGCATGCTGTGGAGGCCAGCCTTGGAGGCCCAGGCCCAAGGACATGCTGGGCTCCCGCACCCTCTCCAGGGCAGCT
The DNA here is from genome assembly GCA_004027875.1 of Aplodontia rufa. Lineage (NCBI taxonomy): Eukaryota > Metazoa > Chordata > Mammalia > Rodentia > Aplodontiidae > Aplodontia > Aplodontia rufa. The sequence goes on from PVKS010019145.1 coordinate 27,336, forward strand.
TGCCTTCTCCCCAGGCCTCCTTTTCCCTAACCGATTCCGGCCTGGAGGCTGTAGGTCGCCCATTGCCTCCTCTCTTGCCTGGCCACCAAGGCAGGTGGCAGGACAGCCTGGAGGCCAGGCCCTGGTGGGACACTCCCCACAGGCAGCAGACGTGTCCAAACCCAACTCAAGGTGCATGGATGACCCCAGGCCACCTGCTCTGGAGCCAGCTGGCCCCTGAAGAACAGGACAAAGGACCACAGCATGCAGAGCCACAAGGCTGAGCCTTGGTTAGGGGGCTGTGTCTGGTCCTCTGCCCTTCTGTTCCCCTTGGAGGTCTCCTATGAGATTTGGGTGAGCTGAGGTTTCCTGGGTGTCCTTGGATTCCACTTTCTGTCCCCTCCCTGGCCCTGGGCCTGGCATGGAGGGGCACTTTGGAGGGGCTTAGGCCTTCTTCATTCATGGAGGGTCCCAGAGCCCTCGGTCCCGGGCACCGGGGGATGGCTGGCTGCCCTTCTGCATCTCATCACGGCGCTAGAGAGGCAATGCCTGGCGCGTTTGCTCGTTCAACGTGGGCTTCCTGGTGCCCACCTGTGCCAACAGTGCCCCTGTGTCTCTTCTGTAGGTGCTCATGCTGAGACCCCGCTACCCTTCCTTGCTGCCATGGCTGGGGTGTGTCTGCCACCCCTCCTGCTCGCCTCCAATCACCATGTGGGGAGAAGCAGGACCACAGACGTGTTCCTGCAGGCGGGAGGGGGCCGGGCCCTTCTCATGCCTGCGTCTTAATCAGGGCCGCCACTTTTTGATGGTTTGCCCCTCTTTGAAATCACGGGGCAGCTCCATTTTAGAGCGCCAGGAGCAGAGATCCTGCAGGGCTGTCAGAGCGGCAGCAGCTATGAGAGGCGTTTCTGCGGAGGCCACAGCTGAGCAGAGCAGAGGGGATCTCCACGTGTTCCTTGTCCCTGCACATCAGAGCCGCCACATCAGAGCCTCCCCCAGCAGTGGTGCCAGGGCTGGGTGGGCTGGTCTGAATGATGGAGGAAAGTCGCGTGGGTGGGGAGTCTTTCGGGGTTCTGAGGCACAGGCGCATTGACTCAGTCCTTTATAAAGCATCGTGAGCATCTCGTAGGTGCCAGAAGCCAGGCCAAGGCTTGGGCCGGGTGAGTAGGATCTCGGGAGGCCACCCCGCTGTGAGGTGTGCAGTCCAGACGAGGCCACAGGACGCAATGAACAGCTCCGTAAGGTGACCGAGATGCGGAGGCAGGACACCGGGGCCGGCTGCTCAGGCTGCTGCGCCAGTCTGGGATTCAGAAGAGACCCTGGCGTGAAGACCTGAGCCCAGCATTCTGGAGTCAAGTTCACCTGCTGTGCAGCCAGCTCCAACCAGTGGTGCTGAGCCCTGCGGGCAGAGGGGTCAGCGTGGCCTGAATGCTTTCCCGGCCAGGGCTGTGAGGCCTTTGTCTTGCAGTGTGGCTTAAGCTGGGCTGGAGAAGTCATCGTAGAGATGGGGCTCAGGGTGTCGTAGGAGGTGGGGTGACGTGTGCACAGGGAGAAGGATGACAGGCCTGGTGGCACGGGGGTCCTGGGCGGGCTGGAAAGGGCTCTAGGAGGGCACGACCAGCCTGAGCATCACCCTTTCTGTCTGGCTTTGTCCCTGAAGTGCTACGGCACTTGGACACAAATGTTCTCTGGGTGGTGACAGGTGCCACTGTTCCTCACCAGGGCCCTCGGCAGTTTCCCAAGGCCCAGGAGTCCTGGAGATGAGCCATGCACTTCCAGCCCCCTTGTGGCCTGGGCCCAGCCAACAGGTTCCTGCTGGCTGCTCCCTCCCAGGTCCCTGACTGGCCATGGAGCAGGGCCCAGGAGGAGAGCTCCGTGGGACTCTCAGGTCGTGGTCAGCGGGAAGGAGGCCAGAGGGAGGAAGGCCCACTGTACAGGATAGTGTTGACCACAGAGGCCGAGGCCATGTAGGGGCGGGAGGGGAGCAGCTGCTGCCCCTGATTCCCAAGACTCCCATCCCAACCTGAGCACCAGGAATCCAACAAAACAGTGACCAAGAAGTGACGTTCCACATAGCACACATCTCACGTGTCAATCAGGGCTTGTTAACGGTGAAGGGGCCCAGGACCACCGAGGAGGCACCCACCACTGCAAGGCTCTGTGGAGCCTGTCTGCCCCAGGATGGGATGATGGTTTGGGGATCAGGACCCATCTGCTGGGCTTCCTGGTCAGTGCTGCCTCCGTGCAGCCTCAGTACTGAAGGCCCTGAGGTCCCTGCTCTCAGGTGGGTTTCTGCTGCTGATGGGGACTGTGTGCGCACATAAAACCCCCAGGGACATTACTGAAGTGGCGGGTCACTGCAGGCCCAAATGCCAAGGCCCTGGCCAGGCTCATGTCTCCAGATGAGGGCACAATCGATTTGGAGGGGACAAAGCATGTAATTGCTTTCTGCCACCTACCTACCTTCCTTCCTTCTGTTTTTCTTTCTCTCTCTCTCTCTCTCTCTCTCTCTCTTTCTTTTATTTTTTTGGTACCAGGAATTGAACCCAAGGGTGCTTAACTACTGAGCCACATCTACAGTTCTCCCTTTAAAAAATATTTTATCTTTTTGAGACAGGGTCTTGCAAAATTGCTTAGGGCCTCACTAAATTGCTGAGGCTAGCTTTGAACTTGAGATCCTCCTGCCTCAGCCTCCCAAGCCACTGGGATTACAGGTGTGTGCCATTGGGCCAGCTGCCCTATCCAATTAAATATTAACTGTAGGATTAATTTATAGTTTCACTTAAAGCAAAATAAATAAGAAAGCAGTGCCGTGGGTTGGCTACCTTTGAGTTGTCATTTGCACCCTACCCCTGTAGTTACCAAAGGTGCCTCCCACAGGCTTCTGCATGCAGCCAGGTGACTGTCCTCACCTGTAGGTCAACAGAGGGCCAGGCAAGGTGGGGTCCCTGTGGACTTCCTGGTGAGGGAGAGAAGTTTGCCAAAACCCTGGGGGCTGTGCTCTGGCTTTCAAGGCCACTGGGTGGGAGGGCAAGGAGGAGGGACGGGGAGAGTTCTGGTCAGGGGGCTGATATCAGCAGCCCATCCACGGGGCACTGTCCACCTTTGACCAACCACCTGGACGGCAGGTGCAAAGGGCTGGCCCAAGGTGGGACCATGGTCTGTTCTCAGCTGCCCTCAGCCCAGGTGAGACCCTCCCTCCCTTATTCTTCTCCTGGGAGTCTTCCTTGGAAATCCCACTGAGTGAGGGTCCCCACCTTGGGGACCACTTCAAGGGGTCGCAGGTACCTCCTGTGAGGTCAGGCCTGTGAAACCCCCAAGCTGCCGCTCTCAGCAACCCCTGGTAATGGGACAGGTGGCTTCTCAGGGAGCAGGATGAGCGTGGAGACCAGTCACCCTCCACACAAGCCCTGCGGAGTCTGCTCGCGGGGGCTGTGTGTGCTGTCCCTTGCCTGGCTGGTGACAGCTCAGCTCCCTGCAAGGGCAGCGTGGCAGAAGTTTGCTTTATTTCCCACTCGAGTGCAGTTTATTGTCATAATATTAAAAAATCAGCGCAATTTAACAGGAACTTCCTGAAAGAAGTATCTAATTGGGTCATGCAGGTGGATGTTTTAGCAAGGTGAAGTTCACGTAACACCCCAACAATTTAGTGTGCACATGTACTCACACCTCTTTGTGCACATGCATGTGCATGGATGTGCATGTTTGAATGTGTGGAACTCCATGTGTAAACCTACATCTATTTGCTTGTGTGGCTATGTGCACATGGGTGCTAATATCTGTGTATTTGTATCCACACATCTGCATGTACATCTGTGTCCACATAGGTGTGCATGCATTTGCACATGCTCATGAACATGTGCATGCGTGTATGCATGCATGCACATCTGTGTATGTGTACTTGTTATGTGCACGTGGATCTTTGTATGTATTTGCACACACATTCATCCATGTGCAGCCACATGCACATGCAGTCTCACATGTGCATGGCCGTGCATATGCACGTGACTCCCTCTGTGCACGTCATGTGTGGGCATCTCTGGGTGTGTGCACGTGGACACACACTCAGGGGCATCTGAAGCCTGCCGGGCTCTGCTCTGAGCCCTGGTGGACGTGCCCTGCTGCCATTGAGGTGTCTGCCTGACCGTTGTGTGCTCAGGCTACAGATATTGAAGTCCCCTGCTCGCACCTCCTCCTGTTTTAGCTTCCCAGCACTCACAGGCACCTGTGACAGTGTCACTACCCTTATTGTTAGTGTGCGCTGAGTGCCTCCCATTAGGAGCAGTGCTATTCCCCGGGGGAAGCCTGATGTCCAGCAGGGGCTGGCACTCAGTGGGCCTGGGGCTGGCCCGACTGGTGCCCTCATTCATCCCAGAACTTATCTGGAGACTTCGGGTGCCAGACAGGCCTAGGGTCAGCTGATCCAACTCGCTGTCCAGGCTGTGCCCTGGTGACTTGGGCCTCTCCTCCAACCGGAAGTACTGGTGGGCTGCCAGCGCCCTCTAGGGTGTGTCTCTGGATGCTTCCAAGACAGAAGCAATTTCCCTGTACCTGATGGGGCCGGGCAGCTGTCTCTCCCAGGAGATATGATTGGTATCTGCTCTGTTCCAGAGGGCCTCACGGTGGAGGCTGGCCTGGTTGGAGAAGGAGCTTTGGGTGTGGGCTGGGCTGGGCCCCCTCTCCTGGCTGTCCCCTAAGGAAGCCCCTCTCTACTGCCTGCTGGTGGCTGAGAGGGTGGGCAAGCACCATTGGCCAGCTGGAGCCTGCAGTGGAGTTGCAGAGAAAAGTACCTTTCCTTCCTCTCCTGCCCTGCAGGAGGGCCTCTGGGTGCATGGGCTCTGCCTCCTGAAGTTCTGGTCACAGAGTCCAGCACAGAGAAGGACCCAGAAGGAAAGCGGCTTTGTAAAACAGCGGGAGAGCTCTGGGACAGGCCTCGACTGCCCCATGGCCAGTGTGGGCAGCTAGTGCAGCCGGCAGGCGTGTGTGTGTTCTGGGCTGCTCTCCTGGTCTCGATGGGTGGCCGCTGAGCAGGGCGTGGGGCTGCCTGCCCTGGGTCACTCCTTGCTGCCTTGCCTTCTCTCAGTGCACAGCCCAGCTTCCTGCCTCCTCCACCCATCTGTGTCTCTCTGTGTCTCAGGGCCTCTGGGGAAGCCCCAATCTGCAGGGACTGCGGGGTTGGGCACACCAAGGAGCAGGAGGCTGGAGTGCTGAGTGCACCACTTCACCCTGGCTGGGGCAGAGGACAGCTGCAAATTGCAGCCTAGATTCCCCCAGTGAGGAGCGTGAGGTCCCTGAATGCATCCTGGCTGAAGGGACAACTGCCACTTCACCGTTCAAATGTGAGCCAAGGAGGACACGCTACTCCTGGGGCCCCAGCTGCGTGGGACGCCACAGCTAGGGGGGTTTGCCACCAAGCCTGTCCTGGGGTGGGAGGACCTGCCTCCCCCAGGGGCCTAAGCCCATTGATCTCTCCCGAGCTGTGCTCAGCAATTGACACTCCAGCAGGCTGCAGGAGAGGCAGCACCCAGGCCCCAGCCCGGCCTCCAGGCTTTTGGCAGCGCGAGGGCAGGCCTGACGTCACACCTCCCACCAGGGGTTGTGGCTGTGGGTGCTAGAAGCCCAGGCAGGATCTCAGGGACGTCTAAACTTCAGCCAGGGGGAAGTCGCCTGCAGCCCCAGAGCGGCTCCAGGGCCGTAGGCCGCAGTGGCCGGTGTCTCCGCTTTTGCTCTGGACATGCAGGCTTCGAATTCACTCCTGGGGCCACCAGATGAGCACAGCTGCCACCATCTTCCTCTCACAGCACAAGGACCCCATCTCACTTCTTCTCCAGTGTCCCCAACAGCTGCTCCTAGGGAGGACCCTGAGTCCTGGACCCTGCTGGCCCTCAGCCGCACCCCTGGCCTGGCTCTCTGCAGTGTGTGGCCTCAGTGCCTCCAGCTCCGAGCCCACATGTGACTGTGGAGTGAACGGGCCCGCAAAGCCCCGTTGTCACCTGTCTGGTCCTCCCTCCTGAGCCGCCTTGCCCAGGACCTCCGTGAGGGACACGGGCCTCTCTCGAGCCTGGGCTGTCTGACTTCTGCTGTCACCTTGCTGCCCAGAGGGGCTTGTGCAGGCAGGCTGGCCACAGCATTTACCTCCGTGTTTGGAGGAGGCTTGCAGCAGCCTCCCGCCTCCTCTTCAGTCTGACTGTGCTCCTGGACGAGCCCCCTGGCACTTCTCTTCCAGGCGCAGGACACCGAGAGGCACCCATCAGCTCACCCAGCCTGCCGGCCATGCTTCTCAATGCTCTCCTTCCACCCATCCCCACCTGGATCCCACCTGGATCCTGGGCCTGACCCCACCCTTTCTCCAAATGGCACTGTCAGGGAGGAGGAGTGGGTTTCCCGTGCTGAGCCCAGGGAGGCCAGAGGATCCCCTGCATATCTGGAAATAAGCTCACAGAGATGCAGGGTGGCATCAGTAAAAGGGCCAGCAGCCCGGGGGCCTGTGGGAGGATGGAGAGCCTCAAAGGGTGGCAGCTGGCTGGGCAGCCAGGCGGGAGCCCTGCAGCTTCGGGGAAATGGGAGAAGTTGTCCTGAGGAAGTTGCTAGGCCAGTGAAAGAGAGTGGGTTCAGGAGGAGGCGGGAGCCAGTGAGTGGGCAGCGACCAGAGCTGGACTGCACAGCTGCTACGCCGCCACGCTGCTGCCTGTACTCGGGGTGTGCACACCTGCTCAGGCTCCTCGGGGGATATTCATGCTGCTACGGTGACACCTTGGGGCCACTCTCAATCTGTCTCTGGGCCTGGACCTGCCAGCAGCTTTCCACCTTCTCTGGACCTGCACATCACTGGTGACCATAGGGCCCATGTCTTCATGGCCACTGGGCCTCCCAGATCCACTCCCACTCCCCTTGGTCACAGTCTGCACTGTGGCATATTTAAGATAGAAACCCACTCACATCTCTCCCCTGCTTGTACCTAGCCTCTAGTAGTCCTAGTGGCCCAGGAATCCTGTGCCACCCAGAATGGCCCACGAGTCCTTGCCACCTGCCGTGTCTATCTGTCCTCCAGGTGGGATACACTGCACCCAGGAATGGGCCCCCATGGCTTCCTCATCCGGTCCTTGCTTAGTCTGTGCACCCACCTGGAATGTTCTCTTCTTCCCCAGCCCACAGGAGCCCATCCTGTGGGACCACGTGGAGCAGCTCCCACTCAAGAAGCATTTTTTGAGCCTCTGGTCAGGTTGGGGGCCCTGACGCCTCTGTCACTGACAGCCTTCCTCTATCTCACCAAAGCTCCAGGGACCAGCTCTGCTGCTCTCCTGCCACAGGACAGCTGTCAACAAAGGCCCGCCCCACTGACCTGGAGAGCTGAGCAGAGCCTTCGGCAGCAGCCTGAACACGTGGCTGTGGTGCATGTTGGCCTGGTCCTTTTAAGCTGCCGTGGAAGTGGCTGGGCCCAGGCCATGTTGCGCCCCGAGCTGTGACCGACACGCAGGTGTGTCAGCCAGAGCCTCCGGGTGCTGTAACAAGCAGGCCCCAGGCCATGCTGACGGCTCAACACTTGCGCACACGCTCACTTCACCCAGCGCCCTCCCTGAGCGCCACTCAGGACCATATCCACTCAACTTGTGACACTGTTCTCCAAGACGGGGCCCCTGAAGCTTCTGTGGGAGGGATGAGAACAGGGAGCTGGTCTACAGGAGATGTGACCACCTCAGTCTGGTGATGACACCAGGTCTTTGTGATCACAAAGCTGGATGTTTGGCCCTGCTGGCCTGCAGTGTGTATGGGGGAGTGGAAGTGCAGTCTTGGCTGGCCCCAGCCATGGCCACGGCACCTGTGTATGCTTTTGATAGCTCCCTGTCTCTATCCTGGTCCTTTGGGGCTGGCTGAGTGGTCTCAGTGCGTGAGTGATAGCTCTGTGTCCCCTTTCCTGACTTCTAAACGAGCAAGCAGGTGCACTGTGGGGTCGGCCGTGACTGCACCAGCTCTGGGTATCCATCCAACCCCTGGTGGTCATGCTGGGCCCACTCTGATGGGAGAGCCCACGGATGTGACTTGGAAGAAGTAGCTGAGCAGTTACAGCCATTGTCCCTTGGCCTGGAGAAAGCTACCTTTTATTACTATTTCTGAATTTTGGGATTGAAAAACCAAAAAGGTCCCCTATGCCACTCTTGGTCTCAGGAGGGTGCCTTGCTGTATGCTGAGCACATGGGGCAGATCCTGGGGGCTGGTGGTCCCCTCCTCTGATACTTACACATTGTTCGAAGACTCCACATGAAGATCTGCTATGACCGTCAGAGCCAGGAGCCCAACACCTCGTTTACAGTTGAGCAAAGAGCCCAGGGCCTCCCCTGAGTCCCTGGCAAAGCTGTGGTGGGACCCCAGACCCCCTCTCCAGGCTCCTCCCCGGAGTTCTGCCCACTCTAGGCCACTTCCCCAGAGTAGAGGCTGCTCACAGCCAGTCCTGGTCAGGACTTGGGTGAGATGGTAAAGTTTGGGTATTATGTGTCCTGTGTGCACATCTGGCAGACACTAGGAAATGACAAGTGAAAGAGATAGAAGAGACAGATTCCAGAATCACCAGATCTGGGACAAATCTTGCTTATCCTCACTGATTTAGATAGTGAAGCAGGGGTGGGGTAGTGGCAGGCAGGGGCTTCTAAGGGCCCATCTAACCTCTAAGACTCAAATCTTTGAGTTTGCCAGATTGGGAAGTGTGAGTGTTCCCACGATAGCCAAAGGGGAGCTTGCCATGTGTCCATCGGCGGGCAAGTGCACAGATAGAATGTCCACCCATAAAGCAGGCCATCCTTCAGCAATGACCCGGAAGAACCTTGGGGACCTTACACCGTGCAGAATACACCAGTTGCTGACAGAAGAGGAGCCATATGACTCCACCTACGTCTCTACCTACGTCACAGAGACAGGTAGAAGAAGGGGGGCTACGAGGGGCTGGGGTGGGGAGCAGGAAGTTGTTCAGTGGGGGCGGGTTTCTGTTGGGAAGCTAGAAGGGATTCTGGGGATGGACAGTGGCAATGCTGCCCAGTGGTGGGAATTGGCTAAGGCGGGGACACTGGGTGGGGACTGGGAAGAGATGAGGTGGGAGCAATCCCATTTCCAAGGCTCTCCCCTGCTTTCTCCTACCCCAGCAGAGGTGCTTCCAGCAGTCCAGGAGCCCCAGATACCAATGGGGCCCTTCCCAGTGCCAGTGCTTGCTCCACAGGACCGCCTTGCTGTGTGCTGGGAAGCTGTTCCTGTCCTCGCCTCTGTTCTCTCCCCAGCTTTGTCCCCCCACAAAGACAGGCTTTCAAGGGATTTTGCATTGATCTATGTAAATCCAAACTTACAAAGATTCAAGGGAATGATGAACTAACGTCATTTTCCCCCTCCCCAGGATTTTGTGAACAATTACCTTCTAGTAGTAGGTGGGGTTTGATACCACTGCATCTGAGTGACCTGGCCTTTCTTGCCTGCGGAGGTTTGGGGTGCCGAATACACCCTCGTCCAAGGCAGGTTACACATGCGTGGCGTGCTGTTTTCAGGTAGAACCGGAGCTTGTCAACTCTTGTGGGGTTGGCGAGCTGGCGAAGGGTGAGGAAAGGGTGGCAAGGGGCAAATGCCCCACTCTGCCTGCGTCCCGGAAGTCCTTGGCCAGATCTGAGTCCCAGTTAAGGGTGTGGGAGGATCAGACTGAGCCCAGGATGGCCTCATCATGGGGACAAAAGCGCGTTCCTCTCCAGGTGGAAAGAGCCTCTTTAGCTGCAGTAGGAGGCTGACGTCTGATGAAAGGGCCAGCTGGCTCAGCCTTCCTTGCACAGCTCACCTGGGACTTCATCAGATTCCAACTGATTAGGAAAATTCACATTGAAAGCATCATTTATAACGGGCCCAAATCCTAGGAAACTCTGGGCCTGGAGGGAGGTGGAAAGAGCATTTCTCCATAAGCTGCGATCTTTCATGATCTCCCCTCCCCCTGTGTGGTGTTTGACAACCCTGTCTCCTCCCCAAGACTGATCATTAGACTAATTAGTGGCTAATCAATGTTTAATTAAAACCTTGCCATTAATTATAGGAAGTGCTATGGCAACAAAATGTGCTTGCAGGAGGGATCTGGTTTCCTTGCACTTGGCTGGTGACCCAGCAGAAAGGGTCCCTCCTGGAGCCTGTCTGTCCTTCTTGGCTCTTTGGCTTGGGAGGGTCTGGAGGTCTGGAGAGGGAGAGAGAGAGGAGGGAGCAGGTTGATTGCTCTGAGTGACTGGGCTGCTGGCCTGCCACCTGGCTTATCCACCCAGCCACGGAAGGTTCCCCATGGTTCTCACACCCTAAATAGAATCGACTTTTCTTTTGTAAATCCTTTGCAGGATTTCTACACACCTGAATTAGACGAATGCCCCAATTCATTGCCATGAATTTCAAAATGTTAGATCGGTGGTTCTTAACCCTGGCTACATGTTGGAATCACCAGGAGAGGCTACAAAGATTCTAAAAGATACAGGGTGGACAACACATGGATGAAGAGTAGAGAGCCCAGGGATGGACCCAGCGCACACGGGAGTGCCCCGACTGATCAGTGACGGAGCTGGCGTGGTTGAACAGGACCAAGGAGGACAATTGAAAAGCACCCAAGAACAAACAAATTGCTTGACCCCTACCTCACACCAGAAGCTGACCCCTACCTCACACCACACTGCGAGCCAATTCTAGCATTTGGAAACCATCCCAGAAGAACATCTAGACTGTTCCTGATTCAGAGTTCTCTAACCTTGAAGGGTGAATTTGACACACTAGACCATGTTGAGGAAGAACTTGTGCTCGTCCAAGGGCACCCTCAGTGGGCAAGCACGAGGCAGAAGGTATTTATTTGCAGGCCCAGCAAGGGCTCTTAGAGAAGTGGGAGGGAGACTCGAATAAGGACCTCACGGAGCGTTTTATCGATTGCCAGGGAGATGTCAACAAAGACACCGCCATGGGCCCACCAGAATGGCTGAAACGAAGGGGTGGCTGTCCCAAGGGTTGAAAGGATGCAGGACAAGTGGGACTTTAGTGCACTGCTTGTAGGAGTAGGAACGGGAGCAACCAGTTTGGAAAACGATCTAGCAGAATCTGCTAAGGCTGCCCAGGCCCCAGCTGCTCCACTCCTAGGTGTCTCCCAACAGAAGCACACAGATGATCGGATCCAGCGCTCCACACTGGAAGCCCCCAAGCCAAGCAGCCATCACAGCAGTGCAGTCAAATAAATGGCAGCACATTCACAGCTGCTCACCGAACAGCTCTTCTGCACTCAGCACACCTGCGAACCCAGGTGTTCCACTCCTGCAAGCTGAATCTGGGGAGTGGGGTCGTCCAGCACAGTGGCCCTGTTAGTTGGCCTTTACTGCTGGCACAAAATGCCCACATCAGCTTAGAGGAGGGAGGATTTATTTTGGCACTCAGATTCAGAGATTTCAGTCCAGGGTGGGCTGGTTCCACTGTTCTGGGGCTGTGGAGGGCCAGGAAGAGGGGCAGGAGAAAGAGGGAGAGGGAGGGAGGGGGAGAGGGAAAGAGTGAGAGGGAGAGAGTGAGAGA
>PVKS010019146.1:0-39135 GCA_004027875.1 Aplodontia rufa
TTTTTTTTGGTGATGCTGGGGACACTCTACCACTGAGCCCTTTTTATTTTTTATTTTTGAAACAGGGTCTCACTAAGTTGCCCAAGCTGTCTCAAACTTGAAATCTTCCTGCCTTAGTCTCCCAAGTAGCTGGGATTTGTAAGATGTATGTCTTTTCTGTCAAACTTGAAAGATTGTGATGTATAATCCACTACCTCCTTTTACTATCTCCATTTTAGATCCCCTCCCACTTTGAAGATAGTAACTATCTCACCTGTGTCCGACCACCTCTTTCCAAGGGCCCCTTCCGGTACCCAGCCATCCTCTTCCGGTGAACTCCGAATCACTGTGACCCTCGCCATGTGTGCAGCAACCCCCACCCCATTCTCTCCCAGTCACCGCCTACTTCCACCTAATCACAGCCAATCGCGCAGACTGTGCACCTGAGCTCCTCCAATTAGGGCAAAGGGCAGCATTGCATCAGGTCGGAGTTGAAAACCCCTCATTTCCTTGCGAGGCGCCCATTTCTTTTCTTTCGCCCTTGGGCCGAAGTAAGATTTCTGCCTTGCTCACCCACACCCGACCACGTGTTTGATTTCATTTATAACAGATTACAGGCGTGCACCACTGCACCCCCATTAGACTTTTTGAATTAAGTTTTCCCTGTTCAAACAACTATACCATTTCTCTTCTGATTAGTAACAGACTGAAGTGGACTTTTTTTATTTTTTTTTTAAGAGAGAGGCACAGCGAGAGAAAGACGGAATGAACTTTATTTAGTTTTTCATGTGGCTTTCGTTGCTCTGACACTTAGTTGTGCACGTGGTGCTGAGGTTTGAACTCATGTACTTGCACATGCCAGGCAAGCACCTTAACCACTGAGCCACCGCTCCGGCCCCTAATGAGGACTTTTAAACAAAGCTTACTCTTGTAGTTCTATGGGGTGACAGGGAAGGGGCTGCTGTTTGAAGATAAAACTATTGCCCATATGAATTATTTACTATATTTGTTACAAATTATTGAATTTTGGGGGTAGGGTTTCCAGGGATTGAACCCAGGGGCACTTTGCCACAACCTTTATTATTTTTTATTTTGAGGCAGGGTCTCATTAAGTTGGTGAAGCTGGTCTTGTGAAATTTGCTATCTTCCTGCTCCAGTCTCCCAAATCTCTGGGATTACAGGCAGGTGCCACCATGCCCAGCTTGGGTATCTAGTTCTTAAACATATTCCTGTTATAATCCAAATTCTTATGCACACCGTACAAAGTGGCACTTGATCTTATAAAGTGACCATTGTGAGAAATTTTCGGTGTGACCAAAATTATCCATTTTACAGCATCTAAAAACAAAAGAGCATGAAAAGAGGGAGCAGCAAGATTTTAATATCCAGTGGATATTTTAATATCCACATTTTTAAAAAGTTATGAAGAACCTTAGATTTATGCTAGGTGGTAAAGCACTCACTGAGCATGTATGAGGGCCTGGGTTCAATTCCCAGTACCACAAAAAAGGAAAGAACAAACCTTGAATTTTAGGAAAGAGGAGCCATGATCCCAGCCTCCCTGACCTATGGTCAAATAGTACAGATATTACTAGGTCTGTCAGTGGCTAATCCTGCCTGGAAAAGTACACTGGAAGCACCTGGAAAAGAATCTATGTGTTCCTGAGGCCTGTCAAAAAAAAAAATTTAAAAAGTCCTGGGAGACTTTAAAAGCACAAAATGAACTGGCACAGTGGCACACACCTATAGGTGTGTGCTTGCATGCCAGCAAGCACCATAACTGCTGAACCACCGCTCCAGCCCCAGTTAGAGTGCTTTAATATATACAGATGAAATTATATGGGGGCTGCAGCGGTGGCTCAGCAGTTATGATGCTTGCCTGGCATGCACAAGGATGCAGGTTCAAACCCCAGCACCACGTACACAAGGAAGTTTTGGAGCAACGAAGGCCACGTAAAAATATGAATAAAACCGATTCTCTCTTTCCTCTCTCTCTCTTTCTCTCACTGTCCCTCTCTCTTTTAAAAAAAAGACATTATATGAAGGAAATAAGCTCTATATTATGATTTGTAGCCTATTTTGGTGTACCTACGTCAATTTCGTTGAAATAGGTGCAAAATTGCAAACTTGGGACTCAACGGGGGTACAGATTGTTTCTCCACCTCAAGACTCTAAGAAAATCAGACCTCACATTCCAGTAGTGCCAAGTCCAAAGATGTTCATCTATGTTCTGATTTCTTTTCTTTCTTTCTTTTTTTTTTTTTAAGAAAGAGGGGACAGTGAGAGAGAGAGAGAGAGAATCAGTGTTTATTTTTAGTTTTTCACATGGGTTTCGTTGCTCTGAGACTTCGTTGATGTACGTGGTGCTGGGGTTTGAACTCTCGTACTTGCGCATGCAAGGCAAGCGCCGTAACTGCTGAGCCACCACTCCAGTCCCAATGTTATGCTTTCTTAAATTCAAATAATCCCTGTGTACCTGTCCTTGTGAGAACCCAGGGCACACAGGGGCTGGCAGGCCTCAGTGACTCCCAGCATTGTCCCAAGTGTTTTGTTTTGGGTGCAAGAGACTGAACCCTGGCAAGTCTACCACCTCCCAACTCCACCCCCAGCCCTCCCAGGTTGTTAATGAGAATGTCAAGCATTTTAAAGTTCCTCCAGAATGAGCTTTGCTAAACTCCAAAGATTAGAGAAGCACTAAAAATGACTTCTATCTACTCTCTGACTGTTTTAACATAAAAAGACATAGATGTTAAAGGAAAGAACCTTTTTTTTTTTTTAAGCAAAAGGTTCGTAATCTAAGTCACAATTGGCTCAGGCAGGTCTCTTCCCTTTCATCGGTGAACTGAACACCACCCAAAAAGTTCCCTAGACTCAACACAGAAAAAACACTTGCTAGGCTTCAAGATGGATTGTAGACAAAGGGCTCCAATTTCTGTGAAATTACTTCGTTAGGGCCTAGCTAAACCCTTGACAAGCATGAGTGGGTGTTCTCACCCTAGAGCTCACTCTTCCCTCTCCCTCTCTCGGGTTGGTCTAACTCACCTTTAACCTTTGTCCAGATTCATTTGGAAATGATTGCTCCTGTCCTTGGTGTTATAATTCAACTTCAAGAAAACCACCCAGAACTTGTTGTAGGGTCCCCCACCCTCCTCCAATGGGAAAGGCCTATTCACCTTGCCTGAAGGCTATAGTCTCTGTCAACTCAGGGAGGCTTCTGCTCACGTGGTTTTAAGTTCTTCCTGGAACCCAAAGGTCCTCCCAGCTGCATAATCTTTGCTGCACAGGTCCAGCTGAGGCTGCTTACATCTGGTGACTGTTGTGACTTTCTCCTATACTCATCCCTGTTAATCCCCACAGCGCTTTGAATACTGAGACGCTTCTTCTATCCCAAAAGAAGGGAAAATAACAAACTGGGATCTGTCTAGGAATCATCCATGCCCTGTGCATACTTGCTAAAAAGTGTCTTTGGACAATCCACATTTGGCTCTGATTGTTGATGGGGTCCGCAGACAGAAACAGGAAAGGATCAGACTGACTCCACCATAATGAATAAAAAGGCGAGGATGTAGCCCAGTGGATGTGCCCTTGGGTTCCATATCTAGAATAAAAGAAAAGTTATTTGGGGCAAGGCGAGTTAGGAGAGCCAGAGATGTAGTTCATTGCTAGGTTCAATTCTCTGTAAGAAAAAAAGGAAGGGAAAGAAAGGAAAAGGGAAAGAGAGAGAAAGGGGGGGAGGTAGTATGTAGGGTGATTTTATTTTATTACACTGTGTTTTGAACCTAGGGGTACCTAACCACTGAGTCACATCCCCAGCCCTATTTTATTTTTAATTTTGAGACAGGGTCTCATTAAGTTGCTTAGGACCTCAAAAAGCTGCTTTGAACTGGTGATCCTCCTGCCTCAGCCTCAGGAGCTGCTGGGATTATAGGCACAAGCCAACACACCCAGCGATCAAGGGTAATTAAGATGTTAAGAGAAATGCCAATCCTCCTCATTTCTCTCAAGCAGGGGGCCCTCAAAAAAGTAAGAGCACACCAAGATAATCCAAAGCACGAGGATCCAAAATCCCACAAGTTCAAAGGTGCCATTATGGAATGCTAAAATTAGCTACCAATATCAAAGAAAAAGCGTAAAGACACATCCAAATGCAAATTTAAGTGAGATCTTCCCAGAGTTCCCAGCACAGCCTCTTCCAGACCTGGGAGTCTTTCCACTGGAGAGGGCTTTACTGTGATCCCTCGCAAGGACACACTGACTGGCATGCCGAGCAATATCTCGGTGCTCTTGCTGAGGTCTCACCTGCTGTCACATTACCCCTATCAAACACAAACCATTCCAGGCAGGAATGGGCAGAAGCCAAAACCTCAAGGCTCACTGGAAATTTTCCAAATGATCTTCAGGTAGTTACTCCCTGAGATGGGAGTGTGTGTGTGTGCATGTGCGCGATTGCAGGGGGATTGTACCCCAGGCCACAGGACAGGAGAGGCGAGTGCTCCACCCCTGACCCATGTCCTGGGCTTCCAGGGGTGGGGTTTGAATGTGTTCTGGTTGCCATTTATTTTCTTCTTTTGTTTCCCATCAAAATTTTCTCTATGAGGGGCTGGAGTGGTGGCTGGGTGGTTACGGCACTTGCCTGGCATGCTCGAGTACACGGGTTCAACCCCCAGTACCCACGTACACGAGTAAGTCTCAGAGCAATGAAAACCATGTGAAAAACTCAATAAAAATTGATTCTACCTCTGTCTCTCTCTATCTCACTGAACTTCTCTCTTTAAAAAAAAAATTCCCTATGAAAGAATGAAGATTCTGGCAGTATGCTAAATGTGTATACTGTATGATTCCACTGATACAAAGTTAGTGAGCAGGCAAAACCCTACCTACAGGGAAAAAAAAACAACAAAAACAAACAGAACACTGGCTGGTTGAGGTGAGAGCAGTGGTATGGATTATCTGGGAAGGGGACTGAAAGACTCTCTAGCCAACATGTCTGGATTTTCATAGGATTTATAGTTATGCTGGTTTATGCAATTGTCAAAACTCGTGGTACAATCAAGATTTGTATGTTTTATCTCAGATAAATTTTTCCTTTATTATTATTCATTTATTTTGGTACTGGGGATTGAATCCACAGGTACCTTGCCACTGAAGTATAGCCCCAGCCCTTTTTATTTTCTTTCTTCATGTACTTATTTTGAGACAGGGTCTTACTAAGGTTGCCAAGGCTGGCCTGAAACATTTGAATCCTCCAGCCCCAGGCATGGACCACCATGCCTGGCTGGTAAATTTTACCTTTAGAAAAAGCAAAACCAGAGGCTGAAGCAGTGGCTCAGCGATTATGGTGCTTGCCTGGCATGCGTGAAGACACGTGTTAAATCCCCAGCACCACATACACAACCAAGTGTTGGAGCAACAATAGCCACATGAAAACTAAAAAAAATTGATTTTCTCTCTAACTCTCTCTCCCTCTCTTTAAGTAAGTAAATAAATAAATAAAAGTAAAACCATAAACAACAGGGCCTGCTCACACCTGTGACTAGGTACTCAGGAAGTTAACACAAGAAGACTGCAAGTTCAAGGTCAGCCTGGGCAAATTAGCTGAGAGCCATCTCAAAACAAAAAATGAAAAGGTCTGGGATATAGCTCAGTGGCAGAGCACTCCTGGGTTCAATCCCAAGTATCTCTATACGAAAAAGCAAAGCAAAAACAAACAAAAAAAAAACCATAAATAAATACTAAACTTTAAAGCCTTGCACACCGAAGCCCTTTAGGAGATGAACTATGCTGATGTCTCAGTGACTTCCCAAAGAAGCCATGCCTCAGTACCTGTGGGGCTTGCTTTCACAGCCGCCCAGAGACAAAATGCAAGGATGCATTCATTCTATGTATAAAACTGTGTAGGATTTGCATAACAACCTATGCACATCTTCCTGTATATTTTATTTTTATATTTTGGTACTGGAGTTCCTAGGGGCGCTTTCCCACTGAGCCCCACTCCTGATCCTCTTTTAATTTTTTTTTAAGAGAGAGGGACAGTGAGAGAGAGAGAGAGAAAGAGAATTAATTTTTATTTAGTTTTTCATATGGCTTTTATTGCTCCAACACTTTGTTGTGTGCATGGTGCTGGGGTTTGAACCTGAGTCCTCATGCACGCCAGGCAAGCGCTGTAACCACTGAACCATTGCTCCAGCCCCCATTTTTAATCTTTTGAGATAGGATTTCCCTAAGTTTCTTAGTGCCTAGCTAAATTGCTGAGGCTAGCCTTGAACATTTTTTTTTTATATTGAGGAGTTGAGTTATTCTACAATAGTCTTGAACTTTTGATCCTTCTGCCTTAGCCTACTGGAAGTCCTAGGAATACAGGCATGTGCCACTGTGCCCAACTTCCTGCCTACTTTAAATCATCTCTAGGTTACTTATAATACCTAATGAAATGTAAATGCTGTGTAAATAATTACAAAATTATATTGTTTAGGGAATAATAACCAAAAAATCTGTATACAATCAGCACAGATGCAATTTTTCTGCAAATATTTTTGATCTACCGTTGAAGTTGGTTGAATCCAAGGATGTAGAACCTGCAGATATAGAGGGCCAACTCCTTCAGGAAGAAGACTTGAAAGTAAGGATATAAAGATATTTACATCTGAACAAGTGTCTGCTGCAACCTCCCAACCCTCCCAAACCATCCCTCTCCAGTTCAATGAGTCAGCCTAGGACCCTTGGGGCCTCCGGGCATGGCACCAAGTGTAATGTGGCCTGTAATACCAGTTGTTCTCAACTTTTTTGGGGGGGGTGGTACTAAGGATTGAACCCAGGGACATTTAACCACTGAGCCACATCCCCAGCTCTTTTTATATTATTTTATTTTGAGACAGGATCCAGCTAAGTTGCTGAGGCTGGCTTTGAACTCACGATCCTCTTGTCTCAGCCTCCCAAATTGCTGGGATTTTAGGCTTGTGTCACAGCACCCAGCAGTTGTTCTCATCTTAAGTGAGCTAATTTCTCCAGATCTTCCAGATTTGGTTTTTATTTTTAAGAGAGAGGGACAGTGAGAGAGTGAGAAAGAGATAATCTATATGTCTCCATATCAGTCGTTAAATTCTACTGGTGAGTTTATTACTTAAACTCAGCTATCATCCTGTCTAAGGTTTTGCACTAGCTTCCACATATGAGGGAAAACATTTGGCCCTTGAGTCTCTGAGTTTGGGATATTTCACTCAACATAATTTTTTTCCATCTCCATCCATTTGGCTGCAAATGCCATGATATTGTTCTCTGGAATAGCAGAGTAGAACTCCGTTGTATTTAAGCTGGGGGTACCATACTTATGAAGGAGGAGGGAGGAGAGGCAGGAAAAGAGGGAGGGACAACAGGGGCTATCAATGCAACTGGGAATACTCAACTCCCATTAGAAGCCTAACTATGCACAGGCAGGCAGAGAAACTCAGAAATGTCAAACATTTAAACACTGTGCATGTTCGCTTCAAACTATAGTATGGTGGGACTATAGAGGAGACATGAGTTCAGGGAAGGGATCCTGGTCTAGGATGGACCTGAACTTACTACGGCACTATGTCAATATCCACGTATGCATGAATATGTAACAATTCCCTCCAATGTGTAAGACTATGTCGAACAATTTAAAAAAAATAGTAACTGACTTAGAAAAGTTCCAGTGGCGAGGTCTGGAAGGCAAAGGCTGGGGCAGTAAATGGAAGTGAGTCTGAGATGCTGGGGTGGGCATGCTCCCCTAAGGGAAAGGAAAAGGACTTGTTCTGCTTTTCTAAGTAAATGATCCTCCCCGAGAGATGCAGGGTGCTCAGAACACATGTCCAGCGGCACTCCTCATTTCTTCAATCCATTAGCCAAAATCTGAATCTCACAACAGGCAGAGGAGGAAAGCCCGGGTTATTCCTAAGTCGCTAGGAAAATAACACGCCACCTCTCACCTGGGATCCTTCTTGCGACTAGGAAAGAGGGTGTGGAACGCAGGCCACCGCGTCTGCAGCGCGCGGGGAGGAGACCGGGCTTGGCGGTCCAGCGCGCTGGGAGAGGCGGCAGCCCGGGCCTTTGTGGCTTCAGTGTCCGGCGTGGCTGCGCCAAATGCTAGGCTGCAGGTCGTGTTCCTGGGACCTAGAAGGGGGCACCCGCCAGCCTGAGGCAGAGGGTCAGGGCGAGTCCCCAGGGCCAGGCTCCGCCTCCGGCTTCCCTTCCCTGCCAGCCTTGGGAAATTTCCTGGGGTCACTTAGCCTACCGCACGCTATCTCCTTTGCCTCCCTTAGGTTTAGTAACCCAGCGAGAGGCTCTGCCCGCCTCGGGGCAGGTCGCTTGCCCCATTTAGCAAAGAGGAAGGGGCGGCCAGCGTGACGGGGAACCAAGACAAGGTCACCCACCTTCACAACGACTTTCCCCACCCTAGGTGCTTCCATCTGTGAATGTGAATGGAGTTAAGTTCTCCTTTCTCCTCCTTTCCTGGTCAGAGTGCGGAATAAAAATGTGGTCCTTGAGCTCCCAGTAAGGGTCTGGACCTTGAACGCAAGGTCGCAAATCTTCCTCCCAAGGATCAGTTGAGACTACACAGGGTGGAGGGGGGTGGCCCTTGGTGTTGAAAGTCACTTAAGAAGAAAAAATCCCCAAGAACCTCCAAACGACCACTGTAAACCTTGGAAGCGTCAGAGGCTCGGAACCGAGTTCAGGTGCCCCCTACCTGGGACAAGGGAGACGTCGCTTCCCAGTCCTTAGGGCAGCGTCCAACTCCTTACAGGTGTGGAGGACAAATATCCACCTGGTCACCTGGCAGGACTGACGCCGCCTTGAATCAGGTTTTTCTCTTAGGACGGAAACCCGGGATACGAGTCTGGGCTTTCGGGACGCCTATTCCGGGTGGGTGTAAGCGAGGGGCTTGCTGGGGACTCTTGCCCGCAAGCCTGGAGCGGCAATAGTGTCTGCTTCAGAAAACTGGTAGCAAGACGCCCCACTAGAATCTAAGGAGGGTTTGGAGGACTGATGAGTTAAGTGGACAACCTCTGGGGATTCAGGGGCGAGTCGGAGTGCTGGCCAATGACTGCGGTGGGCGGGGAGAAGGTGGACCTGGGGACCAGAGTGGGCCGGATCCCTACCCTAGCCTCTAGGTGCCGGCGGCCCCGCCCACCCTCCCTTTTAAAATCCGCTCGGCCTTAGAGTCTGGCCCGAAGCAACCGGAGCAGAGCCCTCGCCGACCTACAGGGTCCAGGAGATGTGGGTTCTCAGAGAGAGGTAGGTGCCCCTGTGTTCCAGGGCTGCCAGGAAGCGCGTTCAGAACTCGCTAGCGCAGTTTGAGTTGTCTCTTCGCTCCTTCGGGGTCTTCTAAAGTGGCTTTGAACCCCCAAGCTCCAGATCCTTGCATCGGAGGAGGCCGTGAGCTAGGGGAGGCTTGGGAGGAGATGGGGAGATGCGTGCGTCCGCTGACCTCTTCTCCTGACCCGGTGTTCTTTAATTTCCGAGTCACGACCTCGTTGATTTCCTTATTGGGTACATTGATCTTGCCCTAAAGACGCCGGCCCAGAAGGGGCTTCAGATTCCTCGGCCTTGGTGAACTTGCTGTGCGTGGATTAAAACTCCGTCCTTTCTAGGAAGTGACCCCGGGGCGGCGCAGGGACGGGCAGCCCCTGAGGCTTCTTTCCCAGCTGGACTGGGCCACGTCCTCACGGTCCCCCGAGAGGCGACCTGGCCCCCTGAACCCTAGGTTGGGATGACTGGAGCTTCGGAAGGATCTTGGAGACGTGGTGGTACTCTGCCCGCAGGAAAAACGAGAGGCCGGGCTGCGAAACCCGCGGGAAACCAAAGGCGGTGCGCTGCTCCTCTCCGTGTAGCGGGGAACGCAGACCTTTGGGGGTTTTACCGCAGGGCTTGCAGCCCGGCACGCACTCCCCGGACTTTCTTGGAACTCCATCCAAGCGGTTCGACCCCGGGGTCTTGGCTCTTCCCTGATAGAGACCCAGGAAGGTCCGGAGTGGCCGTCTGTCCTGAAGTCCTCGCATGATTTTGTGCAGGGCTCCGGGTAGGAGCTCCGGGGTTGGGAGGGCTCAGCGCCTGTGACCGACCCTGTTAGAGAGTTTTGTTGGACTGGGAAGAAGAAGCAAAAATTTAAACAAGTTTTGCTGGAAACGGGTTGGGGGTGGAACGCAGACAGCAGGTGTTGGAACCAGCAATTTTTGGTCAAGGTGTGTTTGGGGAGATTAGGCAGGGGCGATACTAACCTGGAACTTGGAGTCGGGCGGGATCTCGGCAGATTTTCGTTTGGGATTTCGATTGCTTTTTGTTTGTATGTATGTTTGTTTTGTTTTTATTTTGATAGAGCTGGAGGGATCGAATTGGGAAGTTTTGTCTAATTAACTTCGATCTGGAGTTGGCTGGGGTGGAAGAAGCCAGGCAGGCAAGAGCACTGCGAGGGAGGGACCTGCACTCGGCCGCGCTTCTTCCGCAGACTCGTATGGGATAGTCCGCGATGGCGCTCTGGTCGCCAGGTGAAACCCAGTTCCAGGACAAGGTGTGCTACCCAACCGAGATGTTCCAGACTAGCCCCCAACACCTGGCTGCCTACTACACGCCTTTCTCGGCCTACGGCCCCTATGGGAGTGCCTTAGCCAGCACTGAGGAGGATTTCCAGCCTTTCCCGCAGTTGGAGGCCGCCGTGTCTGCGCCCCGGGCAGTGACCCCTTTCCACCTCCCGCTGGCGCCTCCCTTGGTGAACCCGGATCTAGCTCTACAAAGGGAGCCACTCTATGATCTGGACTGCTACAGCAAGCTGTCACTGTGGTACCCAATTCCTCACCTCCCCAGGGAGGTGCCACACTTTCTGAACAATGAGTATACTGGTGGCGCAAGCCACGAAGATTTCATCCCCGTTGGTGGCCTCAGCGACAATGGCCAATGTTGTGGACCTGATAGGTTAATTCCGCCGCTCCCTGGGGATGCCTCCCTGTTACCAGAGGGACTGAAGATCTCCCCGATAGTATCTGGGTCTCCTAGCAAGCAATCTGAAGATGGTCCCAAACGCCTGAACCAAGAGAGGAAGTCACCTCCTCCTAGTTTCCACTTCACACAGGAGGACCTGTACTTCGCTCTATATGGGGTAACTCCCAGCCTGGAGCACCCAGACTGTCTCCACTATGCGGTTTCCGGTCTCCGGGTCCCCACGGACAGTTCTGGTAATGGGAGTGGTCCACCCCATCACTGAGTTGGATTGGATGGGAACAGGGTGGGAGCCAGGATGTTGGAAGGAAGGAGGTCCAGCTTCTTTAACTGCAGGATTTCTAAGGCTGGGTTTGGAAGAGCTGAGGACCAGGAAAGAAATGGGTCATTCAGTGGATGGGAATGTGGATGTGCCAGGTATCTCAGTGACAGCCTCATGCACTTGCTACCTAGTCCCAGCTCAGCCATCTACCTTGAACGTAAGAATTATCTGTGATTCCTGGGTCTGGGAATGTAGCTTAGTGATTGAGTACTACTTGCCTAGCATGTGTGAGGCCCTGGGTTCATCCCCAATAGCATTAAAAAAAATGATTCTCATTTGCAAAATAGAATTAATTATTTACAAGAAAGTTTGCTCTGAATCTCAGATGAGAGATTATGTATGAAAAGTTCATGTTAAAGGAGCAAGAAAAATAATAAAAGATAAACATCAAACTTAGTGATGCATACCTCTAAGGAGGAAGGAGGGGAAAAGCCGTATAGAAGCATTTAATAGTTTTTAAAAAATGGTTTAACCCTTCCCTTTTTCTAGGGTCTGATCATATTCCTCAAACTCTGGATAAAGACACCCTTCAACTTCCAGAAGGTGGGCAGCAGTTCTTGTTTGAATTTCTTTCTTGGATAATGTGGATCATTTTCCTCATTTTTTCCTGCCTTGGGTTACTCCTAGGTCTCTGCCTCATGCAGATGATGTTTGGTGCAGTCCCACACTTTGGTGTGTTCTGTAGTAGCTTCGTTGCCAAAGGAATCAGGTTTGGGCCCTTTGAAGGTAAAGTGGTCAACGCCAGTGAACTCAAGACCCATAGAGACAATTCTGTGATGTGGGAGGTAAATATCTTCCGTTGTCTGCTGAAAGTGGGGAAGAGAGATTGGGGGAGAAATCCCTTTGTCTCTGCGGCGGGAGTCTAGGGACAAGGGACAGCAGATGCTACTATGCATGAATTGTTTTGTGGTGCCCCAGATCATCTATAAAACCAGCCATAGAATATATATTTAAAGAATTAGGGGGGCTGGAGTGGTGGCTCAGCAGGTACAGGACTTGCCTGGCATGCATGAGGATGCGGGTTTGAACCTCAACACCGTGTATACAACAAAGTGTTGGAGCAATGAAAGTTACATGAAAAACTAAATAAAATTGATTCTCTTGTTCTAAAAAATAAAAATAAAAGAATTAGGAGCTGGAGCAATGGCTCAGTGGTTGGAGCCTGGCATGCACAAGGATCTGGGTTTGAACCCCAGCACCACGTACACAACTAAGTGGAGAAACAAAGGCCAGATGAAAAACTAAATAAAGTTGATTCTCTTTCTCTCTCCCTCTCTTAATTTATAGACAAAACTAAATGCTTTAAATGTTACAGAGTACTTACAGTGCCCTAACAGGATTTTAGAGTTTGATGTTGTTTGCTTATAAAATTAGCATAGGATTTATGAATGGATGCTCTTAAAACTAGTGACAATGTATGGGGCATGCTTGTGAGACTGCTGTTAATATGCAGAATTACCAAACACCTGAAAATGTGCAAAACACCTTCACCCTGAATTTCTTCTGTGAACATAATTTAGGAAAATAATCTGAGATTCAGACTATGTAACATAAAACATACAAGAGCTGGGTGCAGAGGCATGAACCTGCAATACTAACTCCTTGGGAAGCTAAGGCCGGAGGATCACTAGTTTCAGGCCAGCCTGGGCAATATGCCAAGACTCTTTCAAAAATAAAAACAAAAAATAGAGACAGTGAAATTGCTATGCCAACAGTGAAGACAGAATTCAAGTACAGCTCCTTCCATATTCTTGCAAACTAGGTAAAAATTAATATGTTGTAAAGTGGTGGCATTAAATGTTTACTTACCCTCTGTTCATGAAATTAACATATGTTTACAAAATTTGGGAACCAAAAAAGTGATAGGACAGGATATAGTGGCACATGCATGTAATCCCAGAGACTCTGGGAGGCTGAGGCAGGACTATAGAGGGCCAGCCTTGGCAACTTGGTGAAAGTATCTCAAAATATAAAGTGCAGGGGATATAGCTTAGTGGTAAAGCAACTTGGGGTTCAATCTCAGTACCCACCCCCCCAAAAAAAACCCAAAATACATGATAGGACGAGAGTAATAGATCAGTCAGTGATGGAGTACTTACCTAGCACAGGCAAGAGGCCATGGGCTAAACGCCCAGTACTGCCCCCCAAAAAACCCCAAAAATACATGCTAAGACTAGAGTTGTAGATCAGTCAGTGGCAAGAGTACTTTCCTAGCACAAGCAAGAGGTCATGGGCTCAACATCCAGTACTGCCCCCCCAAAAAAAAGAGGGAAAGAGAAGGAAGAATGAAAGTATGAATCTTATATAAGTATGTTCCCTATGGAGCTGTCCTTAAGCTGAGAAATTTATTTATTTAGGTTTCTATAGATTTATATATTACTTGTAATGATATAGAAATCTGAAGTAGCCAGACATGGTGATGCACTCCTGAAATCCCAGTTAAAGGAGGTTGAGGCAGGAGGATCACAAGTTTTGAAGTCAGCCTGCCACTGAGTGAGATCCTGTCTCCAATTAAAACAGGGTGGGAGCATTGCTTAGTAGTGGAGTGCTTGGCTCTCATGCATAATGTCCTGTATGTAGTCCCTATAGAAAAGTATTTGGTAGATTCAAATGTAAGATTTGGGGTTATTATTACTGTTGAGATAGGGTCTTGCTACGTTCCCCCAGGCTGATCTTGAACTTCTGAGTTCAAGTGATCCTCCATCCTTAGCCTCCCAGGTAGCTGGGATTATAGGCTCATGTTGCCATGCCCAGCCTTTGTTTTTTTGTTTGCCTATAAAATTACGTGTGTGTGTGTGTTTAAAAATTTTTGCAGCACTGGAGATTATTGAACATGTGACCTAGTACACATTAGGCAAGTGCTCTACCACTGAGTTATGCCCCAGCCCTGATAATTATTTTTTAGTAAATTAATTGCACATAGATTAGGCAAAAAGAAAAAAGTACAAGTCCAAACTTGGTATCTTTTTTCATTTAGATCTTTGAAGATGGTAATTTGAGCCACTTTATAGATGGAAAAGGGACAGGGAATTGGATGACCTATGTCAACTGTGCCCGCTTCCCGAAGGAGCAGAACCTGGTTGCCGTGCAGTATCAAGGGCAGATATTTTATGAAAGCTGCAAGGAGATCTACCAAAACCAAGAGCTCCTTGTGTGGTATGGAGACTGCTATGAGAAGTTTCTGGACATTCCCATGAGCCTTCAGGTCACTCAGCAGGGCAAGAAGCAATCTGAGCTCTCTGAAGGTGAGTGCCCACCTCTGCCCAGTCTGCTGAGGGTCTCCTAGTGGAAGGACTGGGCTCTTTTCCGAAACCACCCTTGCAGAGCTCCTGCCTCCCAGGTGTAATGCAAGAGACTAACTTGCAGGTGTCTCTAAGCAGGCGTCATTACCCAGCTGAAGGAATGAAGGAATCCTCTCCCTCTTTCCCAAGCTCTTGCAGCTACTTTTGTTCATAAGGGAATCTTTTTTCCACCCTTTCTCCCACCTTTTTCGTGTGTGTGTGTGTGTGTGTGTGTGTGTGTGTGTTTTGCTGAGGCTCTAACCCTGGGCTTCATGCATGCTAGGCAAGACCTTTACCGCTGAACTGTGTTTCCAGCCCCCTTCTCCCCTTCTTGAGAATAAGAAAAGTGAAATGAATGGATACCACTTCTGCAAGCTAGGTAAGTCAGGTTTATCTCTGCACAGTAACAGATGATAAAGGAAAAGTGCTTAGAGCACTGGTTTTCAAATGGTTGGTTGCAATCTTAGTAGGGTGGGAAATCAATTTACTGATCCAGATCAGCATTAAATGGGTGTGGTAGTGCATGCCTGTAATCCCAGTGGCTAGGGAGGCTGAGGCAAGAGCATTGAAAGTTCAAAGCCAACCTGAGCAACTTAGTGAGACCCTGTCTCAAAATAAAAAGGGCTGGGGGTGTGGCTCCATGGTTAAGCACCCCTTGGTTCAATTCCTGGTATCACACACCCAAAAAAAGGTGGGGGGAGGCGCTGGAGTGGTGGTTCAGGGGTTACAGCAATTGCCTGGCATGCACAAGGATGTGGATTCAAACCCCAGCACCACATTCCTAATGAAGTGTCGGAGCAATGACACCCACATGAAAAACTAAAATAAAAAATTGATTGTTCTCTCCCACTGTCCCTTTCTTTAAAAAAAGAAAAAGAAAAAAGAAAAAGCAAATTATAGAAAATGTTCAAGGGAATCATTTAAAAAATATGCATTCTTTTGTGACATTTTTTGTTTCAAATGCATGCATTGTGTATCCATGAACATCCACACTGGTTGTCAAGTTTAAAATGTATTTATAATGAGTCCCAGGCAAGTTTGAGAAGCATCATGCTTAGCTCTAGTTCTCAAACTTTTACATGGGTGCGAACACCTAGAGATCCTGTAAAAATGTCAGTTCTTATTCAGGGTTGGGGGCCCTGAGATTGTGGGGTGTGTGTGTGTGTGTTTTCTGCCACTGAACTACATCCTTGGCCCAAGACCCTGTATTTTTATAAGCTTCCAGGGTATGTTGCTGCTGATGGTCCCTGAATCCCATTAGAGTGGCAAGGAGCTACCCACCCTGGCAGTGAGCCTCTGGAATTTACTCCCCTGACCCATCCAGGCGGGGGTAGAACCCAGAGTCTCTGTCATGTGAAGCAAATCTTGTACTACTGAGCTATACCCTAGGCCTGGAATTTCCATTTAAAATTAAGATTAAATAAAAAATGTTTGGTACCACATTGTGGACTGAGCCACATCCCCAGTCCATATTTTTTATTTTCTAGAGACAGAGTCTTGCTAAGTTGCTGAGGCTGGCATTGAACTTGCTATCCTCCTGCCTCAGCCTCTTGAGCTGCTGGGATTTTACAGGTGTGCACCACTGCACCTGGCCTGAATTTTTACTTTTTTGAAATTTGCATTTTAAATAAGATTTCCAAGTGACATACACACACACACACACACACATGCACATACACTTACACATGTACACACACAAATGTTTGGAAATGATCTACTAGGTTACAGAAGACAATTTAGATTAATATGTATAATGATATAGATGACAACATTACTATGGTGTAATAAATATACTAAGAAACAGGTTAAAGAACTATGACTGGCTGGATGCTCTGGCACTGCCTCTAATTCTAGGTACTCAGGAGGCTGAGGCAGAAGTGCTAAAAGTTAGTGAGATCCTATCTATCTCAAAAAATAATAAATTTCTAAAAAGGGCAGGGGCTGTAGCATAGTGGTCTAGCGCTTGCCTAGCATGTGTGAGGCCCTGGGTTCAATGCGCAGTACTGTGTGTGTGGTGGGGGGGACTATTAAAGTCTCCATAACCTTTGATGTCTCAGTAATACTCTTCTAGAAATTTTTCTTTTTTCTTTTCTTTTCTTTTTTTTTTTTAGGGCTGAGGACCGAACTCAGGGCCTTGCGTGTGCTAGGCAAGCGCTCTGCCACTGAGCTAAATTCCCCAACCCCAATTTTTCTTTTTTAAAAGAGAGACAGGGACAGTGAGAAAGAGAGAGAATCATTTTTATTTAGTTTTTCACGTGACTTTCTTCGCTCACTTCATTGTGTACGTGGTACTGGGGCTTGAACCCATGTCCTCGCACATGCCAGGCAAGCACTGTAACCACCAAGCCACCACTCTAGCTCCCTTTTCTAGAAATTTGTTGATAGTAAATAGTCCAAAAGGAAAAAACTTTGTCCTTGAGAATTTTTACCATAGCACCACCATCCATATTAATGAAAAATGCAGACAACCTACAGGCTGAATAGTAGAATCGTTAAGTAAATACTGCGTCTATTGTTAGCATAGAAGAGTGTGCGGCTGTCTGTGATCAGTGTTACAAACAGGCAGCAGGGTAAGGCAGATGGAGGAAGAACCCAGCATTGGGTGAGCTGTGCTCCAGTTCTGAACCAATTGACATTGCATGCTTACAGCACTGTTGATGGCTTGTGATTTGAGCATTGTGTGGAAGGCAACTTTTAAACAACTTATAGACGAATTCATTTGTATTTCACTAATAGGGTTTGTACTTGTGTACGTGTGGTACTGGGGAT
Organism: Aplodontia rufa; assembly: GCA_004027875.1. NCBI lineage: Eukaryota > Metazoa > Chordata > Mammalia > Rodentia > Aplodontiidae > Aplodontia > Aplodontia rufa. Next base: position 17,305 of record PVKS010019146.1, read on the forward strand.
TGAACACAGGGCCCTGCCCATGCCGGCAATTGCTCCATCACTGAGTTCCAAACCCAGCCCAATATGAATGTTTTGGGATATAATAAAGAACAAGGCCATGCGCAGTGGGGCATGCCAGTAATCACAGCAATTCCCACTCCAGAAGCTGAGGATCCCAAGTTTGAGGCCAGCCTGAACTGGCCTGAGGGTCTGAGAAAAAAATATAAATGGGACAGAGATGTAGCTCAGTGGTAAAGTGCTCCTGAGTTCAATCCCTAGTACCAGCAGGGTTTGGGGGGAGTGTTGGGGAGCAGTAAAAATTCCTCTGTGCTCAAAAAGAGTGTGTGTGTGTGTGTGTGTGTGTGTGTGTGTGTGTGTGTGTTTCTCAAAGGCTTTTTGGTGAGGGCTGGTCTTGAGTGAGGATAAGACCTTGAGTGGGGAGGAAAAGGTCTGGATTCTATGTGGGCCTGTTATTTGAATATGCAAGTGTGTGTGTTTTTGGGGTGGAGGTGTGGGGTGAGGAAAAAAACCTCTATTATTATGGCAAGAATGCTTAACATGTAATCTACCATCTTGAAGACAACTTTTTTTTTCCAAAGAGAGGGACAATGAGAGAGAAAAAGAGAATCATTTTTTAAATTTTTCATGTGGCTTTTGTTGCTCCGACACTCCTGACACTCTGTTGTGTACATGGTGCTAGGGTTCAAACCTGCATCCTTGTGCATGCCAGGAAAGTGCCATAAATACTGAGCCTCCGCTCCAACCTCCTGAAGACAACTCTTAATCATTAAGGAGCTATCTAAACTGTGTGTTTGCTCAGAAACACAGTGTTGGGAAACACATCAGTATTGGGAAACCCCTTGGTTCAAAAGGAAAGGTTGATTGCATTAGGAGGAAGAAAAAAGAAAAGGAACAGAATAAAATCAGGTTACAATACAGTTCCACCCAGGCTTGGTGGCACATGCCTGTATTCCCAGTGACTGGGGAGGCTGAGGCCAGCCTCAGCAACTTAGGCCCTAAGCCACTTAGTGAGATCCTGTATCAAAATAAAATATAAAAAAAGGGATGGGGGACTGGAGTGGTGGCTCAGCAGTTACAACACTTCTCTGCTATGCATGAGGACCCCGGTTCAAACCCCAGCACCACAGATACAACAAAGTATCAGCAATAAGAGTCACATGAAAAACTAAATAAAATTAATTCTGGGACTGGAGCGGTGGCTCGGCGGTTACACCACTTGCCCGGTATGCCTAAGTACACGGGTTCAAACCCCAGCACCACATACACAACTAAGTGCCACAGCAACGAAAGCCATGTGAAAAACTCAATAAAAATTGTTTCTCTCTGTCTCTCCCTCTCCCTCTCTCTCTCTTACAAAAAAAAAATTTAATTCTAACTCTCTCACTGTCTCTCTCTCTCTCTCTCTCTCTCTCTCTCTTTTTTTGTCCCTCTCTCTTTAAAAAAACAAAAAAAAAGGTGAGGGGGTGGATGGGGCTGTGCTCAGCGGTTAAGGGTTCAATCCTGGTACAAAACAAAAGATATAGTTCCAAAGATCTGATGAGGAAATACAGTCAGCGGAAGGCCAGTTGATAAGGACCAGTGTTTCATTTCTCCCTTATGCAAACTCAGTATTAGACCCTTATTTTGAATTTTCATGAAATCGCTGTCGGGACCCTGTCAGTGAAGGCCAGGTATTTCTGACTAAGGAAGGTCCTGGCTCTGAGCTGGCATCCCACTCAGCAGGGTGATTCTGAGAGCTGCAAGCACCTCAATGAAAGTGACAGACAAAGCCATCAGGATGATGGGTCTGCTGCTTATTTAGTTAATGAATAGTTTATTTCCTTAGCCACCTGTTAACCATGCCTGGGATGCAGTTGTCAACTAACAAAGTCCCTGATGGACAGCTTCCCTGCTGTCCTGAGGCTGAAAAGATTTCTCCTCTCTGTAGGCTCCTCTCCCTCCCCGGGGCCGCTCCATGGTGTATTTCATAGTCAAAGCTGCTTTATCCTCTGGAATCCAGAGATGCTTTGTAGCTGGGCCCTGTCCTGTCCCCTGCCCCCAACACAAGGACGCCTCTGGACCTGAGCCCTCCTTTGCTGTAAACTCTCTCCTCCCTCACCCCTTCCCTCTTCCATTAACGAAAACTAATTTACCTTTTTCCAGCTTGCCTGTCACTTGGTGACAACGCCAAGATGTTTTCACTGTTACTCTGTGTGTGAATATTCTAGATCTAGAGTCTCCTGAAAAGTTCAGGGAAGTGAGCTGTAAACTAAGAGGGGACCCACCTAGGAAGGCCAGCAGTGTATGTCCTGGTGCTGGCTGGCCAAAGTAGCTTAGGCATCATAGTATGTTGTGACATGGCCAGGCCACAATGTGTGCAAGAACCCAAGGGCTGAACTGCTCCTACCTTGGGCTGGAGGGAGGATTTCATCAACTAAAATGTTTCAGGGAGGGGCTGGAGCTGGAGCTTAGTGGTTATGGTGCTTGCCTGCCATTCCTGAGGACACAGGTGCGAAACCCAGTACCACATACACAACAAAGTGTCAGAACAACAAAAGCCACATAAAAAACTAAATAAAACAGATTCTCTTTCTCTCTAATGTCCTCTCTAAAAATAAAATGTTTCAGGGAAGCAGAGAGAAAGACAGCCTGCTGATGGCGATGTTTAAGAGGCACGCAACCAAATGGTTGTATGGTGTATACAACATGTAGGCTTTGAATCCTAAATGAGACAGACTGACTGTAACAAGCAGGATCCAGGTCTAAACTATAAGTCAGTTTGTCTAAATTTAGGATTCAAAGTCTACATTTTATATACAACTGTGGGACCATACATTTATATTTCTAGAAAGAAGTCAATTTTTTAGGTATGACAGTGGCATTGTGGTTATACTTTTTTCTGGTAGTGAGGATTGAGCCCAGGGGTATTTAACCACTGAGCCACATCCCCAGCCCTTTTTTTATATTTTATTTTCGAGACAGGGTCTTGCTAAGTTGCTGAGGCTGGCTTTGAACTTGTGATCCTCCTGCCTTAGCCTCCCAAGTCACTAGAATTATAGGTGTGCATCACCATGTTCAGCTATGGTTGTACTTTTTTAAAAGTCCTTATCTTCTAAAGATTACAGTTTGAGGGGCTGGAACTCAGCAGTTTCGGCACTTGCCTGGCAAGCACGAGGACTCGGGTTCAAACCCCAGCACCACGTACACAACTGAGTGTTGGAGCAACGAAGGCCACGTGAAAAACTAAATAAAGTTGTTTCTCTCTTTCTCTGTCTCTCTCACTGTCCCTCTCTCTTTAAAAAAAAATTATATATATATATATATGATTACAGTTTGAGTTATTTATGAACCAAATGAAGGATTAGAACTAAATAATCCATTATGAAGAGAAATTATATAAAGAAAACTAAAACTGCTGGAAGTTGGTCGTGGTTCAATTGGTGATAGGTGGGCACATGAGGGTTTAATAGACTATTAAGAGAGAACAGGACAGTGAGAGAAAATTTTATTTAGTTTTTCACATGGCTTTCGTTACTCTGACACTTTGTTGTGCATGTGATGCTGGGGTTCAAACTCGAGTCCTTGCACATCCCAGGCAAGTGCTCCAACCTTACACTATCACTTTGACTTTGATATGTGTTTATGGTTTTCTGTGATAAAAGATTTTAAAAATCCTCCTAAGGAGGGCATGGTAACTGGCAAAGCCACCGGCACTGATGCCCACGTTTGACAGAGTCTGCAGAAGGTTACAGATGCGAAAGATGTGGAAAAGTGTTCACCTACAAATACTACAGAGATAAACACCTGAAGTACACCCCCTGTGTGGACCAGGGCGACAGGAAATTTCCCTGCTCCCTCTGCAAACGATCCTTTGAGAAGCGGGACCGGCTCCGAATCCACGTCCTTCATGTTCACGAAAAGCACCGACCTCACAAGGTGAGCATCAGGAGCAGGAATGATCCTGCTCCACTCAGCCAGCAAACTCCTCTCCTGGGCATGTGCGGAGGGCCTCCTAGCGGGTGGTTGTGACAACACTTTGCCTGGCAGGACAGCTGTAGGAAGGAGGTACCCTACCATGAGGGAGGCAGGCATTGAGTAGATGCCCACGTGAGACTGGGTGCCCGACTGCTTCCCAGAAAAGGCCCAACCACCTGTGCTTAGAATGCAGTAAGCAGCAACAGCCCTCCTCTCAAGAATACTATCCTTTTTTTGATCAATGGAAAAGGACTTCAATTTGCATCTTCATTATTAATAAAGTTTAAATTTTAAAAATATATTTGTCCTATTTGTTAGGGTTTTTTTTGTTTTGTTTTTGGTGCTGGGGATTGAACCCAGGGATCCTTGACCTCTGAGCTATATCCCCAGCCCTTTTTATTTTTAATTTTGAGACAGGGTCTCACTAAGTTGCTGAGGCTGGCCTCAAACATGTGATCCTCCTGCCTTAGCCTCCTGAATCGTTGGAATTATAAGTATACTCCAATGCAGCTGGATTCTTCTGAAGCTTCTGACACCCAAAGGTGCTTGATCATACGTAATCTCATAGCATTCGTGTTAGACAGCATTGGGCAGAATTGAGACCAGAGCCCACAGTGCCTGACTCTTCATACCTCCCAGGATGTAATTCTACGGTCTTTTCTTTTTCTTTTCTAAAAGAGAGGGGCAGTCAGAGAGAGAAAGTGAGAATCAATTTTATTTAGTTTTCATCTGGTTTTGTTGCTCCGACACTTTGTTGTGTATGTGGTACTGGGGTTCAAACCTGCCTCCCCACACATCCCAGGCAAGAATGTGACTGTGGTGCCACCACACCAGCCCCTCTTTCTGCTGTCTTAAGTAGACTGTCAGCCTGGGGGGATCGTGACCCACTATAGACACCACAGAATAAGGGCAAGGGTTCTGTCAACTGCAGGCGGGCGTAATGTTGAAATATTTCCTACAGGAAGACGGGTTTCAGCTCTCTTTTTCTTTTTCACCTTAGTGTTCCACATGTGGGAAATGTTTCTCTCAGTCTTCCAGCTTGAGCAAGCACATGCGAGTTCACTCTGGGGACAGACCATACCAGTGTGCGTATTGTACAAAGGTGAGTGAGACTGCTTCAGAGGGGTCTGCCGGGGTCCTGTGTGCCTGTCCGTGGGGAAGAATGGGTGGTGGGAAGCCTCGCTTAGGCAGTTTTGGTAAATATTAGTCCAGTTGCCAGTCCAGTCTCCAGTTGTAGCCCACAGGTATGCTCCAGTTTGCTAGATGGTCAGACATGATCTATTGCCAAGCTGGCATTTGGAGCAAATGCAATAAAATGCACCCCAAATTCTATGATCACAGACACAAAGAATTTAAGAGCGTGTACTTGGCCAAAGTGCAAGCCTTGCTTCATTACCTAGCTGTGTAACCCTGAGAACGTCCATTAACATCTCTGTTGTTTAGTTTTGTCATTTGCAAAATGGGAGGGGAAAATGTCTTCACAGTGTTTTTGGGTTCCAAGAGTCAATATGTAAAACTCACTTAACAGCGTTTGGCATGCTGGAACCACTACTGAAATGTTAGTTACAGTTACTACTAATTACACGTGTGAAGACTTCAACTGGGGGAATGCCACTTTCTAGAGGGACATGGCAGGTGGCATTTAATCTGTGTGTTACACAGAACATAGAGTTATAAAGTCATCAGGAGGTGGGGAGAAAAGGAAGAGAAAAAAGAGAGGGATTAAGGGTTAGGGATTGCTGGAAAAGAAAGAATTTGGCCACGCTTTTGAAATATTATACCAAAATAATGTCGTTCTCTTTTGACGGTAAATATCCACCCACACCGTCCAGTGCATAGCCATTGCTGTAGGTGGCTATTTGAATTCATAAAAATGAAATAAATTGAAAATTCTGTTCTTTGGCTGCACAGGACACATTTTAAGCTCAGTGGCCACACATGGCCAGCAGCAACCACACTGGGCAGCGCAGGTTCAAAGGGAGCTTGAGGGTCCTTGCAGAAAGTCCTGCTGGAGAGCGCTGGTGTCCACTGCGTTCCTCACAGTGTGTGATAAAACATGGGGGGGCGGAGGACATCACACATGAATCTCCAGAGAACTATGACGATGGGAAAAGCACTAGAAGCTTACCGATGATGTGATTCCATTGATATAAGGTTCTTGAAATGATGAAGTTGTAGAAATAGAAATAGATCAGTGGTTGTCTGGTTGTCAAAGTTTGAAAAGAAAGTGGAGGGGAACTTGGTGTGTCTGCCAAAGGGCACGATAGGGGATCCTTGGGGATAAAATGTCCTGACCGTCAATGTCAACATCCCGATTGTGACTACAGTCTTGTAGTAAGACATAATAATTGGAGGAAACCAGGTAAAGGGTATATGGAACCTCTGCTTTCTTGCTTTTTTTTTTTTTTACAATTGACTGTAAACCTACAATCATCTCAAAGTTGAAATTGAAAAAGATGAGAACTGATAAGGTGCAGGTTTGCGTGGAGACGTTAGCCGATATCAGCGGCTCCTTTGGTAATGCAGTTTGTCTGAAAGGATGTTCAGACCTGCTTGTTCAGATGCTGGCTCCTGGTCTCATGTCATGTTCTTTGGATCTCTTTGTCTAGGGGTGGTAGGGTTGACAATCTGTGGCTTTTTTGTTGTTGTTTCTGGGATTTTGGGGGAGTGTTTTTGTTTTGGGGGCTTTGTGGTTTTGTCTTTGGTGCTAGGATCAAACCAGGCCTTTGTGCATACTGGGCAACCACTATGGTTGACACTGCTGCTCCCCACAGCCCGCCCCTGCAATCTGCATTTTTAACTTCATTCCCTCGGTGATCTTCTTTTTTTTTTTTTTTTTAATTAAGAGTATATAGAGATACAAATGAGAGGGCAACATTATCAAACCATCAATGACCAATGTATATATACATAGTTATCCAGGGGTAATGCCCAAACATGGATGACCACCTTGGGTTTCACCTGTTGCAGTTTCCCCCAGAAGAACTCTTGCATTAAATGGGAATCTCGTGGAGGAATGACATCAGCTTCTGAGATGGTTCCCCCATATTCCCACTCTCCAGTATCCTACGAGTTCTTCAAATACCCTCCCTCAGGAATCTTAACCACTGAAGAACCATTGTTCTAATATCCAGGGCCACTAAATACTAGGCAGAGTGACAAAGCAGTCAGTCCTTTTGATAAGTCTGCTGCTGTTGACCTTGAATGCTCGATGACCTTGAATCCAGGGTTTGTGGATTGGAAGGCTGAGGGAATGGTGTGTCAGCAACAATGAGCTGGACACTGTAGTGCACACCTGTAATTCCGGTTTGTGGGAGGCTGAGGCATGAGAATAACAAGTTCAAGGCCAGCCTGGCCAATTTAGCAGGATCCTGTCTCCAAATAAAAAGTGCTCAATGGTAGAGCACTTGCCTAGCGTGGGAAGGACCTAGCAATGAAATGAAGAGCTTCCTCTCCGGCCCACAGAAGTTGCCTTTCTCTTCTGCTCTCTCTGCAGAAGTTCACTGCCTCCAGCATACTCCGCACACACATCAGGCAGCACTCTGGGGAGAAGCCCTTCAAGTGCAAGTTCTGTGGGAAATCCTTCGCCTCCCACGCTGCCCACGACAGCCACATCCGGCGCTCACACAAGGAAGAAGAGGGCAGCTCCTGTGGCGTTTGTGGGAAAACCTTCCTCAACCCAGAGGCCTTCTGCTCCCATCTGAAGTTTCATGGAAACTACTAGCCGTGTACAGGGACTCCGATGCCCTCCTTCAGTTCTTGTGACGGGTGTGTTGTCGGAAAAGCTGATTGTAATATTGAATGAGAAACAGAAAAATGGAACCAGCCAGTCTGCTGAACTTGCCAGATCTAAACGCTGCTCACAATTGTTCATGAGAGTAGACTGCTGGTCAGCTCACCTAGAAACGGTGACAGCTGAAGGCTGATGGTGTGCCGGGGTCTGAAGACCCAACAGAAGCCCCCAGAGAGTCTACTGAAGTCCCCACAGCTCAGGGACTGGGGACAAAAGAAAAGGAGATCTTTTCTCTACTGTTTGCTGCGGGCCCCCAGGGGTATTATGTCTGTGGCCGTCAGCAGTTCAGTTTCTTCAGATCAAATCTTCCAAATGTTCATCCACGCCAGAGCTTTATTAGTGCTGTGACAAAGTGTTCAGATGTGAATTAGCCCTTGGTATTTATTTGGATTAATATTTTAAACCCTTTGTTCCTGCCCCTCCCCCACCGTGTGATAAATTTGTTTAGCACCAAAGGAAAAATTATAAGCAAATGAAGAAAGGCTAAAAAATAAAAACATATTTATATTGCTCTGACTTTAATTCTGATTTCATTCCTGATGACTGAAGAAAATGGATTTTTCCCCCCAGATCTTTCATTCCAGGGTTATGGTAATAACAGAATGAAAAAAAAAAAGAGAGAGAGAGAGAGAGGGAGGCCTGCTCAAAGAAAAAGGTACTGTACAGGGTACCCCAAGACTGATGTTAGGGATGGGAATCAGCTTTTCTAATATGCAGAGATGGACTCATCTACTGTGGTTAGAGATAGCCTTAGTTGTTTTTATTTATTTATTTATTTATTTTCAGAGAGAGAATTAATTTTGTTCAGTTTTTCACGTGGTTTTCATTGCTCCAACATTTTCTTGTGTACGTGGTGCTGGGGTTTGAACCTGCGTCCTCATGCCAGGCAAGCGCTGTAACCGCTGAGCCACACCGGTCCAGGCCCGATAGCCTTGTTTATTGAGAGGTAACACTGTATGATGGCAGCACTGCATTCGCCACTTCCAGGTGAGGAAATGAAACTGAGAGATGAAGGAAATAGCGGGAGACCACTCCCACTTTGCAGTCAGCCTGACTTCAAAGCAACTGAGCAGTAGGTTCAGTTGATGAATCCTGCTAATGTTTTCCTATTAAACATTCTTCCCTGTGTCAAGACAAGCAACAAAAACCTTAAATATTCACACAAGATGAAGTCAGCTGAGCTCCTAAGGATGTGTCCAGCCCTGCCTGTGGTTCTGTTGACTGGGGGTTTGCTTCACCCTGTTTTAGTAGCCTGTCATCTCTGAGTGGTGCAAATTCAAAATGGAGCAGATGAGCCACCAGAGGGAGGCTCCCAGTGGCTGGGTCCTTTGAACCATAGATACAGTGCAGGTGGAAAAGCAGTGACAGATTTTCCTCTAGAGAATTCTTTGCTGCCTTGACTAGGTCTGAGTAATTTATCCTAATGGGAATGTGCCCTGTTGTTTTAGGATTGTTTTAGTTCATGTTAATTAAGTCAGAACAATGGTCTTTTAAAAAGATGGAGGAGGCTCATTATGTAATTAGGCAGCCTTTCTTTGCTAGTTCAAAATGTATTGCTTGAAACATTTCCTTACTGTTTGTTTATGTTTTCAATAATATTTTTAAATCAAATAGTAAAGCGAATTGTCAGGAACTGGTATGACTCCCATTTTTTCACACATTGGAAAAAAGTCAAATTTTTTTTTTGAGCTTGAGTAACAGCAAATGCAGGTGGTTTGTTTCATTTTATTGTCTTTTTTCTTTTTTAAGAGACAGGGATAGTGACACAGAGAATCAGTTTTATTTAGTTTTGCAGCTGGTTTTCATTGCTCCAACACTTCCTTGTGTACATGGTGCTGGGGTTTGAACCTGCATCCTTGCACATGCCACGCAAGCACTGAGCCACTGCTCCAGCCCCTTGTTGTCCTTTTACTATTAGTCACTGAAAATATGTGCATGACAAATGATGCAGCATTATATGGGTTATGCATTCTGGAAAATTTTGAGAATCATCTTATCTAATCTGACCTATTTGAAAATTTTTCGTCACAGTTATCTTGTTGCATATCTCAGTTTTTAGTTTGGGAAGTAGTTTTTTTTGTGTGTTGGTACTAGGAATTTAACTCAGGGGTGCTGAACCACTGAGCAACATCCCCAGCCCTATTTATGTTTTATTTTGAGACAGGGTCTCCCTAACTTGCTTAGGGCCTCAGTTGCTGAGGCTAGCTTAGAACTCACTATACATTCCCAGTCCTTATTTTGAATTTTGAGAGAGGGTCTCGCTAAATTGCCCAGGCTGGCCTTGAACTTTCAATCCTCCTGCCTCAGCTTCCTGAGTCGCTGGGATTACAGGCGTGTGCCACATGCCCAGCCATAATGTCTTTTTTTATTTAATAAAGAGAGGGACAGTGAGAGACAGAAAGAAATAATCAATTTTATTTAGTTTTTCATGTGGCTTTCGTTGCTCCGACATTTCGTTGTGTATGTGGTACTGGGTTTCGAACCCATGTCCTTGTGCATGCAAGGCAGGCACCGTAACTGCTGAGCCACTGCTCCAGCCCTGTCTCTTCTTAAGTAACTTGATCTTCTCCTGTTTATTTCTGAGTGTTTCACCTCTCTGAAGATGATTTTAACCAGTTCATAACAATAATAAAAAGAAACAACACCCCATTGAAAGTAGAATGAGATTAAAATTCTGATCTAATTACAGTGGCTGAAAGTTGTTAGAAGCTCCAAGCTGTATCACAATATAGAATCTGGAGTTGAATGAACTTGTATTTGCCCACCATTTCCTCATTGTATAAAGTTGATCAGGCCACTCAATTTCATCCTCATCCATAAAATACTGCAGTAAGTAATTTGTAGGGTGTTATCGGAATTAAATGAGATTATGTTTATCCTGGGTGGTGCTTGATAAGTATTTTCTTCCCTTAAGTTATTACCACAAAGGGGAGCTGAGTTTAGTGGTGCACACTTGTAATCCCAGCAACTCAGGAGGCTGAGGCAGGAGGATTAAAAGTTCAAGGCCAGCCTGGGCAATTTAGCGAGACCCTCTCTCAAAATTCAAAATAAGGACTGGGAATGCAGCTCAATGGTACAGTGCTCCTGGGCTCAAGCCCTAGCACTGCCCCCCTAGCCCCTCCAAAAAAAAAAGAAAATAAAAATGCAAACTCTCTGACTTTACCCATTATTTACTGAATCCAGAATCTTCTGGGAGTGGAGCTCAGTAATCGTTTTATTTGATTTCACCCAGTTCCTACAACAGCAGTGGATAACCGTCAGCAGCATAGCTGTTCACGGGGAGAAAGCGTTAGAATGTGGATTGCAGGCAGCCTAATACACTCACTGGAATAATGGGTCACCATAGCACACGTTTAGCCATTTTATTGTTGGAAATATGGAACTCTTTCCTGCTATAGAGCATTATTAAGAAAACTACCAGTAGTTTTCCCTGCTCATACACTTTGCCCTAACTGAATTTATCTGATGATAAATATCTGTTCACTCCTTAGAGTTAAACAAAAAATGTATAAAAAGGAACACTTGAAAACCTGGAAAAACAAGACATCAGTGGTATTGATGGAACTCTTAATGGGCCCTTGGGGTGTCCTAGGACCTGGGGAAGTAAGCAGTTGCAGTGAACAAAACTGTCAAAGTAGACAGATGCCTGGAACCCCAATGGGCCTGCCGTAGGCTCAGTGCTGTGGTCATAAAGTCAGCTTAGTCTTTACCCAGGCAAAGCACAGCAAAGGCTGGGGGGAGCTGCCATTCACAGTATAATAGAGGTGAGGTCACAAGAACTGGCCCAGACCTCCTAATGGTGGTCATTTTGACATGGTAAGTGACTTCTGAATTCCCTGATTCATAGTGGGGCAGCAAGTGTATAGCTTTGTTATGAACAAACTTCAGGAGGACACATTTGTATACTGAATTCTTTCAGTAGTTACTAGGTACTACGATTCTACAATATTTCTTTATTTTTTAATTTTTATTTATTTTTGGTACCAGGAGCCCTTACTCACTAAGCTACATCCCCAGCCCATTTTATATTTTCCTTTTGAGACAGGGTCTCACTAAGTTGCTGAGACTGGCTTTGAATTTGTGATCCTCCTGCCTCAGCCTCCTGAACTGTTGGGATTTTGTGCCTCAGCACACCTGGATACTGATTATTATTAAAAGTAATATTTTGGGAGGCTGGAGTTGTGGCTTAGCAGTATTGCACTTGCCTGGCTGGCATGCATGAGGTCTTGAGTTTGAACCCTAGCACCATGTACACAATTAAGTGTCAGAGTAATGAAATCCAGATGAAAAACTAAATAAAACTCTTTCTCTCCCTAAGAAAGTAAATAAATGAACAAAAAGTAATATTTTGTATGGCTGTAGCAAATACTGAGGGACAAAGGTGAGAGAAACTAAAGGATTCAGGGTGCTCCAAACCTAAGTATTGCTTTTTTAAGTTTCTCAGGAAGGATTCTACATCATTGTAGTTCAAAAAAAAAATGCTGTCTAAGAAAGAAGACGAGTTTGTGAATTTGGGCTCCAAAATATGAGATGATACAAGGGCCAAAAGGTGGAAGCAACCCATTAGTGGATGACCAAATAAAATGTGTATAGATATAATGAAATACTGTTCAGCCTTAAAAAAGGACATTTCATATTGTTTGTATGTCCTGAAAGAATACACTGTGTCCCATCAATATGTAAAGTTACCATGTCAATTTAAAAATACCTATCTGCAGTCCTAGCAACTCTGGAGGCTGAGGCAGGAGGATCACGTGAGATCAGGAGTTGAGACCAGCACAGGCAACACAGCTGGTCTCAAAAATATAGGTATTTAGGGGCTGGAGCGGTGGCTCAGCAGTTTCGTGTTTGCCTGGCAATCATGAGGACCCGAGTTCAAACCCCAGCACCATGTACACAACTAAGTGCAATGAAGGCCATGTGAAAAACTAAATAAAGTTTGATTCTCTCTCTCACTGTCTCTCTCTCTTTAAAAAAAAAATATATGTATATATATGTGTATGTATATGTATATATATATATATATATATATATATATATATATATATGTATTTATTTACTTAAAAAAAAATTCTAGGGCTGGAGCAGTGGCTTGGTGGTTACAGTGCTTGCCCAGCATGCTTGAGTACATGAGTTCCAACCCCAGCACCACATACACAGTGAAATCTTGGAGCAACGAAAGCTGCATGAAAAACTAAAATAAAAATTGTTTCTCTCTCTCACTGTCCCTTTCTTTTTAAAAAGAAAAAAAAAATAGAGAAAATTCTAGGACTGGAGCAGTGGCTCAGTGGTTACAGCACTTGCCTGCCATGTATAAGGACCTGAGTTCGAACCACAGCACCACATACACAACAAAGTTGGAACAACAAAAGCCACATGAATAAATAAAGATTGATTCTCTCTCTCTCTCTCTCTCTCACTGTCCTTTTCTTTCTTTAAAAAATTAAAAAAGTTTTTAAAGGAAAGAAATTTGATAAATGCTACACGGATGAACCTGGAGGACATTATGCTAAGTAAGCCAATCTGAAAAGGACAAATGCTGAGGGGTTACACTAATAGTGGGTATACAGAGTATTCAAATTCATAGGAAGTTTACATTGGTTATTGATGGTTTCATAATGTTTCCCCCTCAATTGTATCTCTATATACTTCTAATTAAAAAAAATTCATTGGAAGTAGGATGGTGGTGGCTGAAGTTGTGGAGAGTATTGCTTAATGGGTACAAGAGTTTCAGTTTTTCTGGGCACATGCCTGTAATTCTAGAGACCCAGGGTACTGAGGCAGGAGGACTGCAAGTTCAAGGACAGCCTCAGCAACTTAGTGAGACCCTGTCTCAATAAAATAAAAGGGCTGTGGATGTGGCTGAGTGGTGGAACAACCCTGGGTTCAATCCTGAGTACAGCAAAAATAAATTAAAAAATTGGAAAAAGATTTTGAAAGTGAGACTAATGACATGTGCTAGCAGGGGACAAACCTTATGACTCATGGGGCTCCAAAGGCACCTCCCTCTGGAAAGTCCTCCTAAGCTCTGAATGACACTTTTCTGCTGTCTGGCCTTTGTTCCTGATCTGTCCTGGTCTTATCCCAGCACTAACTGCAGTCTGTGGGTGGGACACTCCCACACTCCTGGAAGAAGCCTCACTTTTCAAAGACCCTCTCTCTAAGTGGCTACCTGTCAGTTTCACCTCTACTTACAGGACTGCTGACCACTAACTGACATATTACCTGTATTGATTCCCTAAGAGCTGTCAAGGTGGACGGAAAGACTATTCTAAGACAGCCCTGAGATCTTAGCTGAGTAGATCATAAACGCCCCCATGAAAGGTTTCATTCAATAACAATCTTGGCGAAAGTAAATGGACATCAGTCCCCCACCCCCACAACCAATACGGAGGCCATTATCAATGAACAGAGAGCACTGGGCTGGGGCAGTATCAGTTTCCACATTTTCAAATGATTCCTTTAATGAAAAGCTGCATTCTTTTCAGGCCATAAAACACCGAGGAAAAGTCTATTCATTTAGCTATTGTACATATTAGCTTATTTATTTATGGCTAATGCTGCCATCAGCATTCCCTGGGTGTAGAGTTAACTCACTTAATGATTGCTTGATAAATTGCTAAAAAGCAGATAGACTGAAGTCGGCTCTCATGAAGGGCAAGTTGTTTCTCCAGACACAAATTCACTGTCTACATACTCCATTTAAAATGATCTGTCTCATATCAAGCATTATATATATATGCAAGCCTGTTTGACCCGGAGTGCACGAAGATTGATTTTTCAATCACATTCTTAGGGAATAAACAAATTATCATTTTACCAAAGGAGATAACATCTGCTAGTTTCTTAAAGTAGGTGTTCACCAAATTGCGGACTCTTTCACAACAAGATTCTTGTGGTTCTTTCCCTCTCCTCTTCCCTTCCTTTCTCCAGCCCTTCTCTACCACTGAGCTACACCCCTAGCCCTTTCTATTTTCATTTTCAGGACCAGAATCTCATTAACTTGGCAATATGGGGATTGAACCAAGTGAATCTTTACCACTGAGTATCATCCCAGTTCTTTTTTATTTTTTCTTTTTTTTTAATGATACAACAGTATGCTTTATTATTTTGCCCACAGAGATTTCTTTTCTTTTTTTTTTTGAGCAACCTTACAAGATTTTAACAAAACAATATAAAATGTATATAAGATGTGTATATATTCTGGACATTGCAATTATCCCCAGGGGTGCCCCCCCAATTACCCTCCCTTATCCCTCCCTTCCCCTTCCCATTATAACTCTAAAAATAGTATTAGATTGTAAAGCATTACATCTTATCTGAATTTAACTCATGTTTCTTTTTTATTTTTTAATTTTGCCATAGGGTCTTGATAGGTTGCTAAAAATCTTGTACAACTGTTGTGGCTGGCATAGAATTTGTGGTCCTCCTGCCTCAGTCTCCCCAGTTCCTGGGATCACAGGTGTGCGCCACTGAGACAGCTAATTCCCCATGTTGATTTGACCTCTTCATTGGAATCCCAGCTCAATGCAGACAGCTTGAAATCACTTGTCTAAGAGGCAACTGATTTTGACACATCCAAAACTCAACTCCTATAAGCCTGATTGTCCCCCAGTCTCCTTACCCTGCCCCATCTGAGGAATGGTACCTCCAATTCCTGCCCTAGGAAGTTGGTGGTCATCCTTCACATTCCATTCATATATTTTCTCTGGAAGGCTAAGGCCCCATCTTGTCTGATTCCTGCCTCTCTCCAGAACCAGATACATCCTTTTGTTTTTTTCTTTTGAGAGAGTGAGAGAAAGGGTGAGTCAGTTTTATTTATTTATTCATCTGGTCTTTGTTTCTCCGACATTTAGTTGTGTATGTGGTGCTGGGGTTTAAACCCAAGGCCTCACACATGCCAGGCAAGCAGTCAACCGCTGAGTCCTTTTGAAGCACAAATCAGTTATCACTAACCCTCCTCCAGTTTCATCCTCAGTTTAGAACTGTGTGCCTTGGCCATATTAGCCAGCTTCCTTCCTTTCTTCTTTCTCTTTCTTTCTGTTGTAAACAGGCAAAGTACAAATTTATTAAAGGGAAGGTGGAAGCAGCACTCCATAAGGTGGAGTGGAGTGGACCCAGAAAGAGAGAGGCCCAAGGCCCAGCTTTGCTTTCTTCCAGTTTCATAAGCCAATCCGCTTTCTGCCTCGGGGACTTCTCTGATTCTGCTCTTCTGCCCGGAGCAGGTCCCTGCCAGAATTGCTTTGAGTGCTGACTGCCTGGAATGGGATCTAGGCTCCACCATTCAACCTTTGCCTTCTGTAGGCATCAGTTCCCTTAGGTAAAATTGGGGAAGTGATAAGCACTTAACTGATTGCGCTACGATAGGATGAAGTAAGAGCAGATATAGTAATTTCAGTCCTTAAAGCAGAGCCTGTTATTTAGTACATGTTCAATAAGTGCTAGATATTTTTTTTCCTAAAGAGAGAGGGGCAGTGATAGAGAGAGAGAAGAGAGAATCAATTTTTATTTAGCTTTTCATGTGACTCTTGTTGCTCCAACACTTGTTTATATACATGGTGCTGGGGTTTGAACCCACGTCCTTGTGCATGCCAGGCAAGCACCGTAAATGCTGAGCCACTGCTCTAGCCCAGTGCTAGATATTAATATCAATGTTATTTCATGTTTTTCTTTTCCTTTTTTGCAGTGCTAGGGATTGAACTCAGGTTTTTGGGAATGCTAGTAATATAAATATTATTTTCTTTTATTCCTCCAGCAAGCATACTGGCTCATGTATAATAGGTGACTTAATAATTGTTGAGTGATTAGATGAATTAATGAGTATGTAAAAAATGAGATCTGTACCTTTTTTTTGTTTCTTAAAGAGAGAGAAAGAATCAATTTTATTTAGTTTTTCATATGATTTTCATTGTCTGACACTTCATTGTATGTGTGGTGCTGGGGCTTGAATCCATGTCCTCACACAAGCCAGGCAAGTGCTATCACCGCTGAACCTGTCCTTCTCTTTATTGTTACCATTATGAAACCAAAACATCTCTAAGTAAGTGATAGTCTGAAGAGGAGGAAAACAAGGTCACGAAGGGCAGAGCAAATCAGCAAACTTAGCGTGTGCAGACTATGTCCGCATTCCTTGTGCTAGCAGTCTATATATCTATTTTTCACTGAGAAGGCACAAAGAGATGACAGTCCCAGAGATCTACCAGGTTGTGAGTATGGGAGTGGGGTGAGGGATGGGACACAAGAGGCAAACACATCCATCCAGGCAACGACATGCATGGTGCTGGGCATGCTGGCAAAGGGTGTGTGTGTCAAGAAGGCAATGACTTGGGGGTGTAGCTCAGTGGCAGAGCGCGTGACAGAGCCCTGGGTTCCATCACCCCACCATCCAAAATATACCCCGTCTGGTCAGGTGTGGTGGTACAACCTCTGCAATTTCAGTGGCTTGGGAAGTTGAGGCAGGAGGATCACAAGTTCAAGGCAGCCTCAGCAACTTAGTGAGACCTTGTCTCAAAATAAAAAATAAAAAGGACTGTGGTAAACTGCCCCTGAGTTAAATCCCCATTAACTCGCAGAAGACCCCATCTGACCACCATCTGGCCGTATCTATCTTGTCACTTTCAAGCTCTCACAGTGAATTCTCAACATCATCAGTAATGAAGTGAGTATACTCAATCTGCCAGATCTGTAGACTGACACATCCTTTTAGTTAGCAGGAACACACTGCCTACCAAAAGGTCTGTAGTCTTGGGGTTGGAGCAGTAGCTCAGCAGTTACAGGGCTTGCCTGGCATGCATGAGACCCGGGTTCAAACCCCAGCACCACATACACAACCAAGTATTGGAGCAACGAAAGCCATGTGAAAAACTGAGTAAAATCCATTCTCTCTCCTCTCTCTTTAAAAAAAAAAAAATAAAAGATTTATAGTCTTTAAACTGCTAATTACAATTCTAGGAATCTTTTTTTTTTTAAACTGGGGACTGAACCCAGGGGTGCTCTACCACTGAGCTACATTCCTAGTCCTTTTAAAATTACTATTATGATGATGATTAAATTTTAAGACAGGGTCTGGTTAAGTTGCTGAGTTTGGCCTTGAACTTGCAATCCTCCTTCCTTATCCACCCAAGTCATTGAGATCACAGGTGTGCACCACCACACCTGCCTCTAGGAATCATTTCTAAGGAGAGTCAAAAATTCAAAGATGAATGAACTTATGAATAAATGTTCTTAACAGTGCTGTTTTTTTTTATTTTTTTTTAAGAGAGAGGGACAGTGAGAGAGATAGAGAAAAAGAGAAACAACTTTATTTAGTTTTTCACATGGCCTTAGTTGCTCCAACACTTACTTAGTTGTGTAACACTTAGTTAGTTGCTCCAACACTTACTTAGTTGCTCCAATACTTACTTAGTTGTGTACGTGGTGCTGGGGTTTGAACCCGGGTCCTCGTGCTTGCCAGGCAAGCGCTGAAGCCGCTGAGCCACCGCTCCAGCCCCAACAGTGCTGTTTTTGACAGTGAAAGCTGACAGCCTATATGTTCAACAGAAAGACTTGTACATTTATACTACTAAGAATAGGGAGGCCATTAAAATTCAGATTTTCCTAAGAGCATCTTGCACTCTTTCTAGAAACATTTTTGAGAAACTTCTGCATAAACATTGGAAAAATCTCAGAATATAATACAAAGTCATAAAAACCCAGCCAGGCTTGGTGGCACACACCTGTAATCCCAGTGACTCAGGAGGCTAAGGGAGGAGGATTAGAAGTTTCAGATCAAACTCAGCAATTTAGTGAGACCCTAAGGACTTAGCAAGACCCTGACTCAAAAATAAAACAAAAAACAGGCTGGGGATGTGGCTCAGTGGCTAAGTGACCCTGTATTCAATTCCCAGTTGCACCAATAAATAAAAGTAAAAGAAACCTTCTATAGTAGGTATGTATTTATAACTCCTTCCTTCTTTCCTTCTTTCTTTCCTTCCTTCCTTCCTTCATTCCATTGTTGTTTGCTTAGCAGTATATATTTATAGGGAACTAGAGATCTTATATATAGTTCTTCATTCAAGACAGACAGTACCCAGTGGGGTGTCACATTCCTGTAATCCCAGCACTGGCTGAGTGAGGAAGGAGGAGGATCCTGATTTCAAAGTCAGTTTCAGCAATTCAGCAAGGCCCTAAGCAACTTAAGGAGACCCTGTCTCAAAATAAAATATAAAAAGGCTGGGAATGTGGCTCAGTGGTAGAGTGCCCCTGGGTTCAATCCCTAGTGTACACACACACACACACACACACACAGAGTAAAAACTACAATTCTCCAGGCATGAGTACCTAAGATGAAGGAATTTAGGTGGGAAACCTTCCTGACAACCATCTCCAGGACTTATTTGAATTGTTTCAGGGCTGTATCACGTCACCCAAGCCTGACCTCTCACCCCAATGGGCCTCAGTTTCATTATTAATCAAATGAAGAGGGTGAATTTTAATATCTCCACGGCTTTTATGCACAAAACATGGAAGATAGGGACCACCTGGAGTTAACGTTTGCGGGTATCAGACCTTCTTATCTGCCTGTGAATTAGAAATTTCAAAGGCAGATTTTGTCCCTGTTCATCAAATGGGGTGTCCTGCTTTAAGTGTGAAGTGGGGACAACCAACATGTCATATTCTGAGGAAAATTATTACAACTCTCAGGGACCTAGGAGCAGATGTCCCTGAGGCGGGGCCAGCAGCAGATGGACCCCACACCCTCTCCGGTCTGTGTCCACAGGGAACCAGCAACCTCCGGTCACCTCACCCTAGTTCGCGGGACTCAGTGGAAGCTGATCCAGTTTCTGCTCTAAGAAGGTCCCTCGCCACCAGCCCCGCACGGCGAGTGGATTGAGGGGCGCAGCCCTCGCCCACGCGCTGTTATAGCTTCAGCAAGATTTCTGGGGCGGGGACGCAAAAGGTCACAGTGGCTGAGGCCCCCTAGGGAATGAAGGGGCCATTTGAAGCCTTTCAGGCCTAATCAGAGCTCTAAGTCAGAGGGCATTTAATTGGCCTTGTAGTTTCCGATCAATTCCCGAATCCAACACTCTTTGGAATACGCACTACCTGCAGGGCTCGGTGGCGGTAGTGAGAAAGGCATCAGAGAGGGTCGGGGGAAGAGAAGGGGTGCGGATGCCTAGGCACTGGCCTACGACTCCCCGCTCGCCTCTTCTCCAGCTGTCCCCACACCCCCGCAAACAGAAAGGGTCTCTCCAACCTCGCCAGACCAGCCCCGCGCGTTGCCCTCCTTGGGCGCGTGGGTGCCCGGCACTGGCAGGCTCTACAAGAGCCCAGCGCTCTTCTGCAAACCCCCGGCCGCTTCTCTAACCCGACACACTCGAGGGAGGCGGGCGAGAACGTGGGAGGGTGCAGATTCCTGATATTTAAAAAGACCTTTTGCCTCTGATCCTTACAAAAATATTGCGGAAAATGTATGCTTCGTGTTAAGCCACCTAGGGATAACCACTTTCCACCCTCTTCGTTCAACGTAGTTCTACTTTTGTTTTCTTGTTAAGCCAGAATCTTAACCTATCGTGAGCATTTTCTACAGATCTAAGTATTCTCCCGAGGAAAGGCTTTAAACGTGCGCATTTTCACCCAGGGATTTACAGCCAATCCCCCATTATTAGCCTTTTTTGGCAGCTTCCAATTTCTCAACATTACAAATATCTGTGCTAAACATCCGATTGTTCCTCGTTCGCATAAATTCCTACGCGCAAGCTGATGGGAGGAAACATAGATAAAGAATAGAAAGATGCGGGTCCAGGTGTGTGGCAGGAGCCCAGGGACAGCGCGATGGCAGGGACGTCAGCAATAGCTGTTGTCATTCCTTCTTGATTTTTTCTGTTACATCTCTCACCCTACTCCAACCCGAATAATTATTATTCAGAACTTCGCTGGGGAAAGCCCGGTCCTGGTTTCTGGACAAACGGTGTCAGAGGTTTCCCGGGTTAGGAAAGACCTTCGCGGCCCGGCTGGGAGTTGGGGTTGGGCTGGGGTGGGAGTTTGGGAGGCCAAAAGGTTCAGGGGAGTCCAGATCCGGTTTATGAATAGATGTCCCTCCTAGGTGGCACCCCGGGCCCCGCCGCGTCCCAGACGTACGTGGACGTGACAGGAGATTGCGACCGTCTTCCAGTGGGCAGCGGCCCTCCGCCGAGTCGCTAACCCCGCGTGCCGCAGTCTCCGGCTTCTTTCTCCGCTGGATTTATCCCACCTCTTAGGACCTCTGGCTGGGGAGGGGCGGCAGCCGATTTCCTCCCCTCACCCTCGGGGCTTGCAGGAGCTTCCAGACCCGCTCCCGGCGTTCTGCCCCCTCTCTAACCCTGGAAACTGGGCTCGCTCTCCTACTAACTTTTGGGAACTCCCCGGCTGCAATTAGAGACCAGTCCTTTGAGGAAAGGTCTAACCCAGGGCTGTTAACAATGACTGGAGCCTTTTGTATCTTTTGCTGGTGTTTTTCTTTTTGCAGAGGTGGTCCCTGACATCAAAAAGAAGTTCTTTCCTCCCTCCTTTCCTTTCCTTTCCTTCCCTTTCCTTGAACCCAGGGCATGGCACTTGCTGTGCAAGAGCTCTACCACGGAACTACACCCCTAGCCTGAAAATTAAGTTTCAAACCAGGAGACCTCAAATGCAAAGAGAAATTCTGCCCCACCCCCAATTACATACACACGCTTTTCTTCATAGACCCTTTCTTTCTTTCTCTTTCTTTCTTTCTTTTCTTTCTTTCTTTTTTTTTCTTGGAAAGCTTCTGGACAGATGTTTCACTCAAAGAAAGGCAAAAAACAAACAAACAAAAAAACCAACTAGCCAGGTGCAGGTGCTGGGGGAGGCGGGGTGGCACACATCTGTAATCCCAGCTACTCAGGAGGCTGAGGCAGAAGGATCACAAGTTCAAAGCCAGCCTCTATAACTTAGTGAAGCCCTAAGCAATTTAGCCAGATCCTGTCTCAAAATAAAAAGAGTTAGAGATGTGGCTCAGTGGTTAAGAGCCCCTGGGGTCAATCCCCGGTAGGATGGAAACAATGCAAAGCAAGCAAGCAAGCCTAAACACACACACACACACACAC